>LWMK02000266.1:0-100342 GCA_001693075.2 Taenia saginata | reverse complement strand
CGCAGAGCTTTATGGCAACGCAAATGTCGTGCGTTGCAGCCCACCACCAGCTAATAGCAAGCCGTTAAAATTCATCAGCACCAGCTAGATTTCTACTTTACTTCTTTAATCAGCAAATTATTGAAGCGATAGCTTTTGCTTATATATTGGGCATCGCTTCCACCATCTGCAATGGTAAAGGACGGAAATACTATGTATTCTCTGCCGGCCTGTGATGAAAAGGTGCAACTCTCCATGCAGACAGGTAGGATGTTTGTGTGCTTTCACTGACTACCCCTTCCTAGAATCTTACATAAGTGCAATTTGGACGCAACAACTTCCACAATCTTTTCGCTCATGTAGTCGCTGCGAAGAGGAACGATATCAATCTACCTAGCTCAGTTTCTTTAAAGCAGTGAATGGAATATCAGGTATCAGTCGGAAATCGGGATTGATTTAGTTAATCACATTCCCAAAATAAGTCCACCGCTAGTGACCTACTCTCCTCAAACGCTGCAACATCGAGTGAAGATGGGTAAACCAATCCCCGTAACAATAATGTCTACGTGGGACATCTACTCACATTTCTGAGTGCTTGCTAGATAAAGTGTCAGTTGTCATGGAACATTCAGTACACTGTACTACACCAAGAAATGATAGACAAGGTAAGCGGACGACAAAGGTGTTGTCAACTGTTTCATCTTCCTACCTGCAATTACAGTTCTGCAAGATAGTATAGACGTGGGCGAGACAAATTCGCGGACCTATTAGGGGCAATGTTTTGCGAAATGCAGTTCTTGTATCAACATTGATTCCTGCTTTCCTACTGGATCCCGTGTAGCATTGACAAGACAGACGTGAGACGAAAAGTGTATCCAAACCGTGACGTAAACTTTAACAGCCTTTCAAAACCAATCTATTCTTTTGTGACCCCGTTTATTGGGAACACACTTAACTATTAGAGACTACAAGAAAGCTTGACCAGACGTGATTGGGGAGCCAAAAATGCAGTTACATCCTTTACCTGATTTCGACACTTCCATATCCAGATATGCTGCAGGCTATTGCACAGTTCATACTACATGTGGATGATTTAGTAGTCGAATTACCCAAACATAAATATTGTTCTTTAATAAGGAAGTAAATTCTAGGTTCGCCTATTCGCTGCAGAAATGTCTCTAGCATTCTACGACTTGATTACCCGATGCTGTAGAAGGCGTGGAGCTCACGTACCAGAATGCTTGATAAAGAAGTAAAAATACTTGTCAGACCAGGGCCAATGCAGTGTACTGAGCTACTGCGAACCCTTTGATGTGCCAATTGCTGGGTCCTCTCACATTAGCATAGGCCGGAGAATAAGACCAAAATATGGTCGGCTGAGAGAAAATAGCGTAGATTTTAAGCACAACTTTAACAGGCAGCGTTATTAGTGAGATGAAGACGGCTCAGGTAAATGCAAAGTGAATCTCAATACCTACCACATTGGGAAGCTGTCTAATCAACATGGAGTTGGAAATGCTTCTTTCTACTTTGTATTTGTACCGATTAGGTTTGCAGACCCCATTGCGATAGTTAATCTCAAATCATCAGGTCAGTCACTGTGCTCTAATTCTCCCCAATTCGACGACCTTTGCACGGAACCCACGGAAGATTCCTTTGCTCAGCGAACACGACAAAGCAGCCGCATTTATGCAGTATATGGTGATTTGTGGATTCACGCATGTTGATGCAGGCCTTCTGCGATTACACTTTCAGCCTCAAGTTTCTTTAGCTTTATCATTAAGTGCAGCTCATCCACTTCATCGCTGGTGTTCTGTTCGATTGTTTCGTTTGCGATTAAAGGAGTCATGAAAGCCACTCCATGCCTGTATCAATTGTGAGTACAGTACCACTAAAATTAAGATGGAAGCATAATATCATAGGAGAGAGGTGCACTGTCCGTTAAAATGAAGTCCCAACAAGAAGGTGCTATGTTTGATAGCTTCTGAAGTTAGAAGTTACGAGCACAGTGTTACATAAGAAGAGTCATCCGCGAGGCTTGCTAGTTGGGTCTAAACTCCATGTGCATTGTAATGCGGGCTTTGAAATCGGTAAGGAAGATGAAACAAGCAATGTCTGCTGCTGGTGTCAATGATTGACTGTATATCTGGTGCAGCTAATAGTGTTTTCGAAATTGAATCTGTATGCAGTAAACAGTGCGTCTGGAGATGTTGACACTGTGTGGACTGAAGGAGCAGATCCATAGGCGGTTGCTTCACTAGAGGCTCGTCCTCATCTTCAGCATCCACTCAGAAAGCCTTTGATGATTTAACTGTTGTGCCAGAGTGTTCGATGTTTTTGAGCAGATGCAAAATAGTCCAAAAAAGTAGGCAAGAGCTCTATCCACCCCGATCAAATCATTTAACGCTGTGTTAGGTAAACTAACGAAATCAGCTACAATAACAAGAAGAAAAGGTCAGAAATTTGATCTTCTTAGCGAAGGTTCGTCAAGCGGATCAGTGGTCCAAAGTAGAGAGAGGGGCATATTTAGATTGTACATAGCCATCAAGAGTATGATAGCGACTTCCTTTGCAAGAACGCCTCCAATCGCATCGTTTGTGGTTATTTCACCTAACTTTGGAAGTTGGATTCGCCCTCTGTAGCATTATAAATCTTGTCGATTTTTATGCAAATCGAGGGTCAATATGCATTTCAGAAGGTAAATTTGGACGGACAATGGACCATATTTGGGCATGATTGCAATGCATGACTTGTCTTGCGCCAAGTCAACGACAAAACCTCTTGAGTTCTGTGCTTATGAACAAGGATTTATGCCTGCAAGAAAACATCTACTAGGCCGCGTATATGGACAAATCCTAATGCAGCCTAAAAGAAACTAATGTGGTTTTAGGATTTGCCATCACATGGACACGCGGTGGGTACTACAGAGGCTAATCCCCACATAGTCGGTGGTGAGACACATCATCAATAACCGAGACAGCATTTTATGCTAATGGTTCGTCCCCCTTCAAAGTAGTTCCCATTGCAACACAAATGAGCCGGATTTAGTGGTTCGGCGCAGTTGGATAGCAGTCTGTGCCCTGCGATCTGTGCATTGGCAAAGTGGTCACCAATCATGAGAATGTTTGCTCGATTTTTAACTAGCTTTAACGCTTAAGTGGAAAATACTATGCTGAATCAGTCACATGCAATTCACAGGCCAGACGTCACCTAAAACATCACACGGAAGACTTCGAAATACGAGAACGAGAGCATTGTAGAAGATCGGCAAGCACGAAATCGAACCTGAAAGTGCAATGAGCACGGGCGCCACGTGGAACAATGAGAGAGAGGACGAATAGTACATAAGCGGCCAAACCTCAGCACACAAGGCAGTTTCGAAGAGAGCGAAGGTGCAGTGGAAGAGATGGATTGGGGAGGTTGGCCATGTTCGTATCCGTGGAAGTGGGCACCGTGGGTTGAGTTTGTGAATGGTTCACAG
Organism: Taenia saginata; assembly: GCA_001693075.2. Taxonomy (NCBI): domain Eukaryota; kingdom Metazoa; phylum Platyhelminthes; class Cestoda; order Cyclophyllidea; family Taeniidae; genus Taenia; species Taenia saginata. The sequence continues at coordinate 96,882 of LWMK02000266.1, read as the reverse complement.
TGTGGGCAGAAGTGGGCATTGTGGTCTGTGCAGAAGCCGCAAAGGTGGTTGCCGTGTGCGCAGCCGTGGGGTGGGTGGCAGCAGTGGTGGTAAACAGCAGGCACAACCGAATTTGTGCTCACACCAACGCTTGTGAAGATGTCGCGCATGCTATGGAGGTGAAGGAGCTAGTCGGTGGTGCACAAGCCCTCCTCTACTTCCGTGTTGCTTTGAACGCGCAACGATTGCTATTATTTCTGGCCATCGCATCCAAGTGCTTAATAAATGACTAGACACCTGTACTTCAGTCTACACCAGTCTTGCTTTCGAGTCTTCTCTTGTTGGGGATGCGGGATGCATTAGAAAACTGGAAGTCCTGCGAGAGCCTTCAGCAAAAGGCTTTATTACTTTAACGGATGTAAATACCGCTAAATGCGCAGAAAATAGCATTTGGGTAACTTGTTAAAAGGAATGTCAGCGCGCATTATTTTATCTTTATTGGTTAGAATTTCGTGAGCGTAGCTTTGGTTTTGCCTTACCTAATGGGTAACTATAAGTGGCCTGTTTTCAACTATTACTAGCTTTGGCTTTTTTAATTACACAATTTGTTCTTGTCTTGTCAAGTTGGTGGTAGACAAAAATAAAGTCAATTCATAGATATATATTTATCTCTCACATCGAGTTACAAACCGCTCTTAGGACGAAGATGGATAAGTTGTTCAAAACAATGGGTTGGCTAAAAAGCGCAACAAAGATAAAGCCTAAATCCATGCACATATTGATAGCCAGGACACAAAAATGGAGCCCATTTACCTTAAAACCGGTCTTGTCAAAGCCTAGAACCCAATCATGGCCTCAAACCTTATCAAGGGACCTATTATTGCGACATTTGACCGGGACAATCAGTCTCAGATCCAAATGCGGGCTAGTTTTGGGAAGATAAGTGATTGTTGAATCTTTTGTTTCCATTAAGACTACTTTCCAATTTGGTGAGCGTTGTACAGCACCTGAATCAAGATTGCTCCAAACGGCACTTTGTGCGCGGTGAAATACGCATTTCACTGCGATGGATTGGTAATAACTTTGTTGGACAAATTACTCAAGGGTGGGAAACAACTTCAATTTCATAAAAGAAGAGCACCGAGTAACCTGTCAGTTCGGATTACTAAAGCAGTGCTGAGAAGTATTTATTCAACAGAGTGCAATGCAAATAGACGCATAGAAAACAAACGAACGATGCCAAATGAAAGTTTATTACTGTCATCGTGACGAATGTGCTTATTACCCTCACACGATTACTGCAATAATACAAGCACACGCAAACCTTGTGAATTATGCATTAGAACAGATGCAAAAGGCGTTTGGGAAATCTTACCTGATGGTGACAACGACATGGAGATGTCCACAGCATCCAAAAATCTTGAGATTTTGGCGCCATTTTACAACTCGCTAATTACTTTGGCTTATAAAAGCGATGACAGCAGCCTGAACCCGATGCAAAGTGCAGTCAAAGCAATCGGTCTTAATAGCTGTTGACCAATGTGTCACCACTGACTTTGTCCCTTTAAAAGTGGTGTCACTCGGTATCCTCACCATAATTGCGGGACATAGTGTGGAGGTTCCATTAATAGGGGCGCAATTATCCCGATTTCAGGGCAGCTAAAGGTTAGGGCAGTAGACATTGACCACGCACTGCTTTTGGATTCCCGACAAAGTCCTTGACTGCCTCCTTAACAAGGGCGCCTGAGTAAGCTTTGATTGGGGCTGAGTGATCTGCTCAAGTGAATATTATTGACACTTGTTCCAACTAATCAGCTTTATGAGTCTCACCTTTAGTATCATCCGCATGTTCGCGCAAGACTCCTGTAATGAGGTATACAGTATTGCTATGCAGCGATCGAAATCTTCAAAATGATTTCTACCAAAATATAGGCTTCCCGGAAGCAGTACCAATACGATGCTTCATAATTACTTCTGTATGTGCGCACTCATGGTATGCTCTCTTCTTTCCTCTCACCGAAGCTAGCAAACTTATTTCGCGAAATCGAGGCTTCGAACACATCAAACCAGTATGGGTGTATTTCCATACCTTAAGTGATATCACGGGCCTGACTGACGCCTATTGGCCCCATTTATATTGCAGTTCTAAGGCTAGCCAACACCTTTGCATCAAAGTTCGGGATGATGATGCACTAGAGCTGTAAGTTAGGCCTTCAAGCCCAATAACTATTGAAAGAGCAAACTCACATCTTACTGATTGCCTTAGGATGTTCATAAAGGATCTTATTACTCCTTGTAGTAACATAGATACGTGCGAAGGATTGGAATTGAGAGTGTCATGGAGATAACTCTCAAGACTATAATGCGATTTTGGTGAGTGGTTGCTGATAAACATGCATTTATAGAGAAAATGAATCAACAAAACACTTTTTGCAAAACACAGTTGTTTAGCAGTCCTACTTGTCGAATCCACCCAAGTTTTGACAATGATGGAGTAAATCCCAAATGCGCTCCTGTTCCTGGAGGTCTCTCGTTGGGTGAGGGAAGTATATTTGCAAGACCCTTAATCTGACGGGTAGGCTAACAGCTTCGGCATTTATGATTATAACAGTAATGATCTTTATCTGACTAAAGCAGGGACTTCTGAGCAGCTGCCTGCGATAATACTTCAGGAGAAACACCTACGTGGTGGAGCAGAAGCATGTATTTAGTGTTTCAAATTGGTTTTTCTTTGAGGAATATCAGATGAACATTATCGACTTAGTGTCTTTGAGGTTGTATCAAGAATGTGGTATCAGCCTATCATACGAATGGCTGTGTTTTTCAATTAGTAGCACTTATAATACGGGACGGTGTAGCGATGTGCTGAACCCACAGCGTCAGTGGAATGCTTAATGACACTTTACTGAAGCGCACTTAAAGAATGGAGATTACGACATCGTCATGAGATCCCTGTGTACTTGCTTCAACATTAAAGTGAGCCTGAAATAATTTTATTTGCTGTCTAGGTCTGCTGAAATCGATGGTGGTAGCTGAGGTTCATACATTGCTTGGCTCAACTAAAGGTGCAAAGAATGCGCCAAATGCCATCACTGAGGATATCAAAAGTGCTCTGCTTTTAAACTAGAGACACATGCAATATTAGCTAATTTTTGCGCGATAACTACCAATATCTACATTCAAGCATAATCTTTGTCCTTCGATGGGAGTGTGCGAGATTGAGCAATGTGATGTCAATCACATGCGTGTTCAAACAAATAAAATGGTCAAGCACAATCTATGGATCTACAATTCGTAGATATGACTAGAAAGGATTGATTTGATATGAGCCTACCTGCCGGCGCTAGGGGTAGAAATCAAGTGGTTCGTCAGTAACGTGGTGTTCGATACAACGGACTTTGTAAGCAACATTGCAACGACTGCATAGATTTCGTCTCCTGTTGGATATGCGAAGAAATTTCTAAGGCATATGCAGCATGAACGAGTCAGAATTCGCATGCTCAAATTCCATTGCTTTTGCCGATCGCTTTGAGTTATAAACTCTGCTAAATTTTGAATGTATCTAGCACATTTGGAGTGGTATCATGCACTCCAATGCACTCTTTATGCCCATTTACAAGCACTTGATAATACTTTTGCTGTTTAAAATGCTTTTAGCAAAATTTTGTGAGGTGGCTTGAGTGCGCACCCATTATGATAATGGATTTTCGCAGTTACCGGTAATACAGGGCAGCAAAACAGCATTGCCAACAATCTATGAATGGGAACAAATTAGTAAGCAGCACCTAAACATCTACCAACTTTACCTGCCACAAAACCGACGAGGTTCAAATGCTTCAGTTCATATGCTCAATTAAAATGCCTCGACGCATATAAATTTGTTCTGTCCTAACGTTCCGAGAGAACCCACATGTGCTATAAGAATGTTAAGAGAGCTAAGCTTGCAATGTACGTTGCAATATATGCACATGATGCATAGAATGTATAATGGACATTCAATAAATTATGTTCTTAATTCACCCAACACTCATCTCTATATGCAAGTCACCGACAAGTTACGGCTGCAATACATATTTTACACTATGTTGCCGTAAAACATAGGAGTATATTAGGCTAACCACACGACATTCGGTTGGGCCTATGCTCTATTCTTCATCAATGGTGAAGTCAGCGCAATCATAGAAAAATTCCACTTCCTGTCTGCACTGTCAGCAAATGAATTTAAAAAATGCTATAATGCAAATCTACTTAGCTTTGCATTTAAAGCATTTTCTGAACCAGTCGGTAATTTTCAAGGATACTACCTTCCGCATGTTTTTAGCTTTGGTGTTGCCTCTTGCTTTCACTGAATGAAGGGCTTCAATATTTCCACATTGCGTATATGTTTGACACGATCATTACTAGCGTCACACGTGTGTGACACATTTCCTGTCGGCCTATACCAAGTGCTGCAAGGAGGGTAAATTGACTTGAAGACCGCCTTTGAATGGCTTTTAAGATTTTGATGATGATCACGTCAAGGAAATATGCACGAGGTATCCACAGAAAGAGCTTTTTTTCCAACCTGCAGGTGAATTCAAGCGTTTTAGCTTTGCTGATGGTCTAAGGATGTAGTCCCTCATGCCCTCTAAAATACTTGTGAATAGGCCGCCCTAATATTTTATTAGGATGCCAGCTTGCGGTGGAGAGGTGCTGTGCTATAAACTGAACAATATATGTGCTGACGCTCTACCATGCTGCCCTCGTCTTGGCCTTGGTGCCACAAAGAGGCGTCGAAATCTAGCACCAGAATCAATAGTGTAACTAGAACACCACATCACCAGTTTGGAAGTCAATCGCAGATGACTGAAAGGATCCGCAGCTCAGGCCATGCGAAGACTATATGCACACTACTTTGGTGTTCCAATTAATGGATTGACAGACGGTGAAGTGTTGGATGCCTTTCTGAGTTGATTCCAGTGGCAGAGGCTTTCAAGGTGCATACCACTGTCTATACACATGCACTTAAAAGTACGAGTAAGTGGAATCCCCGCTGTGTCTGTGCCCATCATCCGTCTTTTACGCCCTGAATGTTGGTGTAGCCTGATGCTTGTGATTCGTGCTTGTTCACTTGGTGGACTGAGTTTAACGACGCATTAAAGGGAATGCCCTTGTAGTAGTTATCCATTTTTAACTGGTTTTTTGCATTATGTTACGCTGATACCTCAGAAATCAGGGAACCGACGCAGCATAAGACGCTTCACCGCCCTAACGAAACCAAGCATATCTCGCATTTACCTTTACTTGTTTTTACCTGCTCGAATTAGAAGGTGATTTAGCACAAGGACAGTTGGTTTAGATACATCAAATGGCCTATCATATGAATGTGTCAACGTAAGCGAGTAGGAAAATTACAGCCTTACGCACAGTAGATGCTGGAAACAACTATGCAATATAACAATCCTTAAGACCACAGGTGTAGTAGCAGAAGGCCTCCCTCCAAAATCACCTATTTGCCTTATTTTAAAAGCCTTCGCACTGACTGACCCCAAGGCAGTTATACTTACCGAGGATTTTAGAAAAGTCCGTTTTTTGGGAAGCACTGACTATCAATTTGGCAAGTTTTTTGTGCAGCCACTACCCACACTGCAAAGCCTACAGTGCCCCAAAGTCAATAAATGAAAATAACTTTTAATAACTTTGGGCATTTCCAACATTAACGCAGTGGTTAAAAACTTGGGATTGGCAAAGGAAGTAACGCTTAAGGCACAGCGCAGCATGCTGTGGCAGCTGAAAGTTTATCCGTCCAAAGAGCATTGAATGCGGCTGTCTGTCAATGATGAGGTCAACTGTGACGATACCCAGTGTGCTCTGTCCATTCTGCGGAAGGCATTTTATCGAGCAATGACTTAGCCTCCTCTTAAGTGCCTGAGCAACTTGTAACCTGCTGTGTGACATTAATAAATAAGAGGCAGATTTCCCTGCATTGGCAAAAGAAATATGAGGAAATATACAAAACTTCAACTACATAACGGGCTTCCATGAATTTGCTAGTGAAGCAATGGTCGAAGTCTAGCATGTTTTACTATAATGGTAGTTAATCAAAAGAATTAAATTTCTAGGAACACTACTTTTAGCTAGGAGAGTACAGGGCATTGGTTCAGAACGCATTTGTTTTAGCATGAGGTACAAAAATGACTTGCTGCCCATCTCGTCTAAACGACCGCAATTTGCGTCCACTAACTCTAAAATTCCGCCTTCCTTATTCTCAGAAAGCTTTACTTAATTATATGAGTAGTAAATGAGAAACTTGTTTTCGTTTTGATGCAGCGGGGAGTGTTGGTCCTTTGAAATATCGTGTTAACTCAATCTCTTTTTAAAATACTGGTGAAGATTCCCCACAGCATCGATTCCGGTTGCAAATCAAAGGAGCATCACTAATTCGGCCCACGCCCAGACAAAATGGAATTCTTTGACCGACGCCTAAGGCGGAGATGACGAGCTGCAGAGAAAGAGACGCGTCACCTAGGGCAGACGCCGAACAAAGGCGTTGAAAAGAGCATCCGCTCAATTCGAACCCTCCTTCCTTATGTCCCATAGGATACTAAGTTGACAAAACTGCGAACACTGCGTATGGCTACTGCGTGTATTCGTCAACCGCAGACTGCGGCTCAGCTACAAAGTTCACCCCACCACCACCCTATGCACCATAACAACGTCCCTGTCACAACCTTCTCCGTCTTAGTACATAATGTAAAGGAATTTCAAAGTTGTGAAATTTTGCTGTTCATGCTACTTTAAAATTTACTCCTCACCAATTTCTATGAGCAGATATAAAAGTGATTTACTCAGCATGAGTGATGAGACCCAAATCGTAACTTTTTAATTAGTATCTGAGCGTAGACCCAGTTATGATGATCTTCCAACATTATAAGGTATCTTAGGAAGCAACAAGATGAGGTCGACTCATTCCGACCAACGCTATTTCAAATTTGATAAGATTGGTGCAGAATTAACATGGTCCCATGAAGGGGTCCTTTGCATTTATTAAGGAGTCGCCATAAATCGCCAAATCCGAATGGGCAATATCTGATTCGAGAGCACCTCTAAACATCTTCAGGAGGAAGCAAGATAAGGTAAACTCATATAATCTAGCGCTATTGCAAGGTGGATAAAATTAGTGCAGCAGTAAAGTAGTCCTATGGAGGGTAACCTTACACTTATTAGGACTTTGCAATGCATCGACTTTATCCAAATAGCTAATGTTCGATTCAGTAGCGTCTCCATACATCTTCAGGAGGCATCAAAATGAGGCAGTTTTATTCTATGTAACGCTGTGTCGAAATGGATAACAATGGTGCAGAATTAACGTCGTCCAACGAATAAATTCTTTACTAATATCAAGACGTCGCCACGTATCGAACACATCCAAATGGTCAACACTGGAATCGGGAGCAGTCCTAAACATTTATAGGAGGCAACAAGATGAGGTGGTCTTATTCCATCCAGATCTGTGTCAAAATGAATAAATAAATAAGGTGCAGCGATTGCGCTGTTTCATGACGATGTCCTTTTCCTTCACCTGGAGATTCTTTTGTATGGTCCACATCTAATGGGTTACTGCCTGACTCGAGAAAACCTAAATACATCTTTAGAAGGCAACAGTCTTTCGAGTTCTTTTTCTTTCCAATGCTACATGCAAGTGCATAAAGAGGATTGTAACTTTGTCCGGCATTTTAAGGGAGCGAACATGCAATGTGGAGTCGAGATGAGCTGATTACCCTACAAATGCTGACGCGAGTGTTTCTTAATCCTAACATGAGACTTCTACGGGTTTACTAGCAAAGCGCACAAACTCCTTAAACAGTCTCATGCACTATCGGCATTTCTGTGACTTGGTGGGAAAAAATTTACGTACTAATCAGGAAAATGTCATTGGACCTAAACTATTCAAACTCGTTTAACATTTTGCATCGAGAAAGTATATTTTCCATCCTGAGGACAAACAAGGGTCGGGTTTCGTAGTGATCACGATGCAATGTGGAATCGATTGTCATCAAAAGTGCCCAACCGAGAACTGGAAAATCCACGCAATGAGAGTCACCTGATCGGGTATTCTAAACACAAGTTGTTGCAGACTACACTCGCTGGTGTTCAAAGATCAGGCAACAGTTCTGATGTTTTGGACTCTTAGCAAATAGAGTCATTTCCCTAAAGTGTAACTTATGCAGGTGGCCTTTTGGGCACCAAAATGGATTCAGGCACGCATAACATTAATAAAGGAAAATCGGGTTCTACAAATAACCACCGGTCGACTAATGAAAGTCATCATCGTCTTTCGGTCAGCTTAAAGTTCAGGAAAATACAAATATGTGAGCCAAATTTCAATGACTATAAATTAGACAAATAATTCTTAAATATAATTCAGCTAACGTTTGTAAAAGGAACTGCTTGTACTCCAGACACCATTTTCCCCTGAGATCACTCGTCTTCACCACCTACAGTGTCTGCACTTGCCATGTCACACCAACAAACTGCGGCCTCGCCAACTTCCATGGCCTCAGCAGAAGTCACCAAGGCGACGGCGCTGGCAGCAGAACCATCGGCGCTGTTGCCTCGATCTCAGAAGCAGCAAGTCGGTGGCAGCATTCATCTCCCATTCATCAAAGTCGCCACGGATCCACGCAACCTAAACTAAAAAGAGTACAAAGAAGGAGAGTTGGCGAACAAGAATCATCAGTGGAATGTGGAATTTGACAAAAGAGGTGGACAATTGGAGAGAAGAGGTCAAAGATGCGCTGGTTGTGCCCCTCTAAACAAGGACTGGTTTGCCATCTTCGCAATAATCAAAATTCTTTGTCCATTCTTCGAAGTCAGCATGCAATTCTTCATTCTCTCTTGCCATTAGAGTCAGCGATTTCTTTATCGACGATAACAAAGGAAAGGAGGTCATGTAAAGCGCCACCTGATAAGTGGAACCTCACAATCAACTACTAGAGTGACTGAAATTTACAGTCTTTAGCCATGCAACGCACTAGCAATCGAAGTTTGGGGTAAGAATTCACAGCTTACAAGTGCTGCATTATCCACTTACACTTTCTTTCCCCGATTTTGTGGTTTCCTTTACTAATTATCATAGAACCACAAACGTTGCCTCTGATTCATCTGGATTAGTTCAAATAACCTCAAGTGTCAAGTCGACTGATTCGACATGTTATTTATTGCCCTCAAGTGAAGCAGTGGTAAGAATAATAGGCTAATCAGACCCGTCAACTTTCGTCATAATTTGAAGAAGACCTGAAGCAACCAGGACCAGCAGACCACTTTGTAATTTGACTGTTCCATAAGTTCGAGACCACGGCTTTGTGTTGATATTACCTGTGCGAAACGTGTTATACAAGACACCAGAAACCACTTAATCGTAGGTTCGGCTCAAATATGAGCTGGTGTTTGAGGTAGAGTAAAAAGTAAAAGGGTGACCGCTGTGAGAACTGCAACTCTATGATAGGAAATTTTTGCATTCCTATACAGAATTCGTTTTGCAGTGGCCTTAAATGTTTGATTTTTAAAGTACAAAACATTTGTATACGTTATTTTTGCAACTTGCTGGACGCCTACATATCGGCTTTACCATTTTTATGCTTTTTGCTATTCGAATGCTACGACCTTACAGAGGTGTGAAGCAAAATGTGATGGGCCTCTGAAATGCTAGGCAATGTGAGATTTCCGAATCATTTGTGTGGGTGTATCCTTTAACCTGCGACGTGGGTCTCGCCGTTGATGCCAGCAGCGCGCTTGATGGCACAACTAAAGGTGTCACCTCTTTCGGCCCAAGAATTGGATGATTTCATGGCCTCAGGCTAAACAGACGAGATGAGTGGGGGACTAGTGTAAAATTGAACGGCAGACTTATTGTCACATTGAGAAAGCCTGTAGAATGGGGTGGCAAGTGAGCGGGCGTTGAAACAATGGGAATGCGGTGAAGTGTATGGTTAATGCTGATGGGCTGTCTTATTGACCAAAATTCGCAACATCGCCACCGCCACCTGCAGCTAAAGGGAAGCAAAGTCAGATTTTATCCACATTTACCAAAGAAATTAGAAACTCTTTACCTCTTTGGTGTCTAGGAGAAATCCAGTGGTCTCGTAAACCCTAAGCAAATCGGGCACTCGGCGCTCATAGGAGCTAAAATAGATCAAACGTGTTTAGAATGCGATGGTGGAACCAGGCAGCAAACTACCTAATTTCACCACCTATTGCACAAGCTTCCATCGTTGGTACTAAGACAAGAACTATTTCACTCAATACAATTCAGTCATTCATAACTTGGCCTAAGTTCCTACACAGTAAAACCCACATCCCTGTATAAGAAATCGCTACTACTACTTTCTGCATGCATGATTTGAATGAGTGTGCAAGGTTACCTCCTCTCACTCTCTCTTAAAACCAAGTAATGGGCTTATCTCAAAATTTATTTTTTCTGTAAAGGATAAGAACATGTTTTACAAGAGAAAAGTCTTAATGTACCAAACATTCCGGGGTTATTGCCTTATCATTTTTGGCACTAAAGAGAGGTAACTGCTTTATTACTCAACAAAGCACGTGGATGGAGCAGAAACATAAATGAACCAAATTATTGTTCACTGGAGATGTCTTCGATCCTTCCGTTCGCTCTGCACCCATTGCTTCTACCCGTCATTGTGCTGTGCCACAAACGGACACAACATGCTGCAGGCAGATTTTGAATCCTTGGCTAATTGTGGCCACACACTTCTGGAATTACATCTCTGCTCAAAATGGCTCCATCGATAATACGCTTTGATGATATTTGTCATTATGGGTAGGTCGTGGCACGTACTAAGCCTAGACACAGCTCTTCAAATGCGCTTTTACCATCGCTGCGATTGGGCAACATTTTTGGATGGCCTCTACCGACTTTAATTCCTACAAGCGATCAGCTTTTCCTTCAGTGAAGCGGAGTGCTACTAAGTCAGTGAGTAGCAAGAAATGGTAAGAAGGTAATCCAATGCCTTGATTTTTAATACTTTTCATGCTACTAAGCGGAGACAACCATGAGCCTCAAGCAAATGACTTCGGGACACAGTTCTGCAGGCTGATTAATCATTGATCTTAAAATTCAAGCACACAAGAGTTGGCTGACGAGCGTACCCTAGATATGCTCTGCAAATTAATTTTCTGCATTTTAAAGCCTACTTAAACAAACTTGAAAGTTCAATTATCCGTAACTTTCTCTTCATAGAGTTCATTAAATCTTGCGGGTAAACTCGTGGTTTGGAAATAATTTCAAGTCACCAGTCCTTCGAACGGACAGATTCATCATATAGCTTTGCAATAAATGTCGAGCAGGTACGGAGGGATCCTCAGCTTAAACGAACAGCGAATGTAATCACCAGAATCGTGTATCATCCGCTCCAAACAGACATAAGTCCAAGTTGCCTTCATCTCTAGTTCAATACTTACAGTCTGCGTTACATGTGGTCGTGGGGATGTCGAAGAGTGTTGCAAGGAAGTAGTGAAAGGTACCAACTAAAACTTGCAGAAGTTTTGCCAGAGAATTGTGATGAAAGCAAATAAGGATCTGCAACGAGTCAGTTTAACAACAGTTTGATAGATGAGGTCTTACATAGTCTTCAAAGACCAGAAATTGGCCTTAATACTACTGAGTAACATGCTTTAACCCTTCTCATGAGAAGGAAAGAGGGCAAAAGTATGGTTTTTTCACATATTCGAAATTATATTTGTCTGATTCTTAGCATGTGAACAACTCATTTGGTCCGTAGACCACTACACACAAACTGATTGTGGTAATCTTGGAGTGAAGATGCACTGAGTGTGCAGACGCTATTATTTAAGCTACGGGTGAAGGAAGTGACCAAGACATGGGTAGTCCAATGGTTTCTAAGGCTTTGCCCCATCCGTTATGCTCATACATTTGCCCGAAACTTGTTCACTGATTCAGCCAATTCTTCACTGGTGTGGGTGTAGTCCAGTACTTCATTAACATGGACTCGTACACAAGATTATTAGCCGCAACACAGGCAAACCGCTATTCTGTTCAACAATATCGACGACAATTTTGATGGTTAAACAACACACAATAGCAGGCACATCTCGTAAATCATTTTGAATGGCTTAATTAAATGTGGCGCATTGGGCGTGGCGACACAGTGCGTAAGACAGAAGAACTTGAATCGTATCTACCCTGTTTAACCGACCAAGCCCATGATCATTGAGGGAAATTGCAGAGTTCATAAGATGTAGGGTAGGTTCGACTTCAGGGTAAGTGTACAGAATACTGACTTACGACCGGGCAAATATCAGAAGAAGAAGGTCTGTAAAATAGAGGACGAACAATGATGTGTCAACACATTCCTTCGTCAGTCGAACGCGGACTCTACAGATAACATAGAACAGGTGTTGCGAATCATGTGGAAAATGAATAAGAGCGATGGATGCATGAAGACCCAAATGCCTACATGCACGCAATTAAAAAAGAATTGGCTTTACCAAGTTCTAGCATGCCTTTAAACACTTAATTAGTTACCCAGATTGATTTCATGCTCTTCCATTTTCCTCGCTTCTTCATTGACTAGAAAATGTGGAAAAAAGGAAACAGATGTGCAGCAAGAGGCTTTTATTAATGTTCCTTTAGAAAGTCTTTGCACCTTCAAATCTCTCTTGGGGTCCACCGATTGCCATACCAACGGTACATTGGAAGCATTGGAGCGAACTATGGCGGACTCAATTCTAACACAATGGGAGGTTCGTAGAGTTTGTTCATGCTTGATAAAGTGGTTTGCTATCATCTGCCGCGTGTTTAAAGTCTGTATGGATACCACGAACCAGACGCAAATTAGTGTACTTATCCATTGCTGCCAATGATCGGGCAAGATAAACTAAGTGTACTCGAGAAAACTTTTTTCAGCTAAACTACGATACCGAGCAGTTTGTCTACTCACTTTGGTCAAGAACACCTGGAGTTCTGGCATCAACTCACTAGGAATGATCCTGCACTGCAACAACATCAATGGGCGACCAAATTCTTCAGCCTCGTACCAAGGCTCTCTGTGCAATGCACACAATTGAGTAAATTTCCTCTCCCCCTATCCTGCTTGCTTTCGTGCAACTTCCCTTCACCCTGCTATTATTGGAGGAATTTTCATGCTATCCCTTCTAAAATTGGAGAATGCTAGTTCGACAGCAAGCTTAAGGACTTCTCAACCATTTGTTGGAAGATTAAAATAGCGCTTTTGTCTGGCAGGCTCCATTTATCTAAATGGGAGGAGAGAGTGGTGGAAGAGAGGACATTAGAGAACAACCTGGGCCAGGAAATCTAAATAGCGCAGTTTTAATATCTAGGAGTGTTTCGGATCGTATTTTTTGTATTCATCATTCACCAACATGGCCTACAAATGACACACAGTATTTGTTAGTAGTATTTTACATCAAATATATGGTCTTGCTATGCATAACCCAGGATTCTCCATTCCATGCATGCTACTTATAATAATAAGCGGTCGCAGTAAAATGTTCAAGTGAATCAAAAATAAACAGTAACTTTGGTCCTATTAAATATCGCTTTCATTTCTAAGCGTAAATCTTGGGTGAACGTCATCTATCTTGCCAAAATATAAACGGCGTAATGGGTTTTATCATTAAATGCGTGCTTAAAATGAACCCAGGGAAGATTAAAAGCGGAGACAAAAAGCCTAAGAATTGGTAGAATTTATCAAGTGGCAGAAATGCTCGATGGTGAAGAAAGAATGAAGCCTTATTAATCATTATACCAAACTTAACAGAGTTTGGCACAAAATAGTACACTTTTGTGCATACGCTACCAATTTTCAAGGCGACAGTGACAACTAAATGGCTCGTTGTGAATTTCTGGGAGAATCCAAACATAAAATATCGTATTGTGGTTTTGGCACCATGCACAGTCGCGTCGTGTCACAAATAAAGTTGATTCGAAATGTAAGAGCGAAAACTCACGTGAAAGCTTTTAAATGTTGGAGGACAAAGGAAGATATTCGGGTAAGTTGTGTAAATTGAGTGTTGATTTTTCCTTCAGCAATAGACTGTTTATGCTTTTTCTAAAACAACTTATTTCCTACATGCGAAAGTTATGCCAGTGGGACTCTGGACACAATAATATATGCTCCAAATTATTATTGACGAATAATGGACAGACTTTATCGCTATTGTTTAAAGTTTCGGTGATAAGGCTAATGAGATCGGCTGCTGCCACCTTCTCCCTACTCATGTTGCCAATGCTGAAGAAGTCGGCTACTACTTGACCCCATCTCGATGCAAAGTAGAGCAACAGTTAAACTCAAATCACTATTTATGACCCATATAATAGGGCTTGTTTAACTAACAACAAAGTGATTAGAAAAATAATGTCATAAAGCGAGGGAGTTGGAATCAAGAACACGAGAAATGGGACATGTGGGGACGGCAAAGAAGGAAGGAGTTTGAAGGTTGTATGTGCCGCTTACAAAGGTGCAATAGAAGGTAACTTCTTTACCACCGTCTGCCTAAATGAAGCAATGGCAGTGATAGTAATGGGATTGATATTGGTGAAGAGGATGGGGATAATGTGGATGAAAGGTGCTGCTAATCCACAGTAAGGGAGGAAGACGTGTTTGATGTTGCAGCTTGGCCGTCCTAAGAACTGAGTGTACGTGAGCAGCAACTATGCGGGAAGCTAAAATTGCCCCTTCATTTTCCGAATTCCATCTTATGCTGGCTTAACTTCGCAATAGGACAACAATCCCGTATGGGTGAGCGCTTGATTTCATGTCTTAGTTCTCGTGCATCACATAGCAAGGGCTTGAATTTACTTTGTTTAAAGCAGAAGCAAACACTACCCACAAAGCAACCAATGCCGGATTGTATGCAGTTTCACAAGTAGGAAACCTACTCCTCTTACAAAACCAGTGCATCGACAATCCAAATAATTGGAGGCGGAATCTGTTTCGCTAAATTGGTAAATAGATATTCAGGCAGTCGCAACAGTTATCTACAGCCATGATTAGTTGTATGTCATCAACTTTAAATGGAACTGCATTCCTCTCGTCCACTGTGAAGTCAGTCGATGTAGTGATGGACGCTACACCCGCTGGCAGCAATGGAATCTGCACCCTCATTTCCCGTGCCGTTTGTTAATGCCCATATGTGGGCTGTGATAGACATAACATCCAACACTCTGCTCTCACCACCGTGGTTGTCACGAGCGGAATGCACAAGGCCTCTCCTTACGCTGACTCCTACGGCAGCACTGCTAATAGATGAGCAATGTGCCCTTTGAAGCATCTTCACAATCAACTCGCGTAGTAGTTATACTGCGCCTAAACACAAATCTTAAAGCCTTTCCAAATTAGCCACCTTAAATTTTATGGTTCTAAACTTCCGAAACGGTTGGTTTTACTGAGTACTAGAAGGCGCAGAACCTCTCAAAAATCAACGCCTTGAATAAGGTCAATTTTTTAGAGGTCAGCTATCCCCTTCCGATCCGTCAGCACCAACAAGACTTATGCCACTAGAGTGTTCAGTACCAACCCTAACACCCTCAGCTATGCCCCCCTCATTCATTCTCCATCCGCGTTCTGCGCACACACAAGGTGGTCGCAGTAGACGAAGCCGGTGAATGGACACAATACGATCGTTCGTTACTCTCTCCATAGCTATCTTCATACTTAATGCTCATCCTAACGACGAAAAGAGATTAAGTAGGTCCATTGCACCATACTCTTGCGGGGCCTGAAAGATGTAATCGTTGCAGTCTTTAAGGCGGCTAATCACTGGCTCACGACCAACAGGCTGTTGGCTAATACAAGTGGATGTCATTTGGGTGAGGTTTTGGGCACTGACTGCTGGTACAGACAAAGGAAACACAAAGTATCAGAAATTTATTTAAAAGGGGGCAAATGAGAAGGATGAAGGTATAGCCTCACCAGATCCAAACTGAGAATTATTGAGCATGGATGGTTAAATAGCCAAAAGTAAGACATAGCAGTGGATGATAAAAAGGGCAAAATCTTCACGGAAAAAGATGGCAAACGACTACCTAACCGCATCGTTTGGCTCAATGCCTGACATCGTAGGTAGCGAAACCCCGTTTGTGTAAAACTGTGGACTCCGATTTACGCTATTGCTGTTGTTTGCTGCTGCGGCAAGAATTGCTCCGAGTTGAACTGCGCCATCATCTGTGCCACGGCGAGTGGAGCTGAATCCAAATGAGAGGCTTTGAGAGACGGTAACTTTTGTGGGACTGCGATGGGCTACATCACTAGTGGATTACTTCTCATGTCCCTTGCTGCTTATACTTGTAGCAGGATTCTGCCATGCCGAGGACAGGCAACATTGGCAGACAAATATATTCCCTTCGCTGGCGAAGAGGCTGGATCTGTGCTACTGCTGTGAGGTTCTATAATTGTAGAACAGATGGGTGCATGTTCACTCACGTCTACAACCCTCAGAGGCATTTGACACGTCAGCGATCCATTAATATCCTGTGCTATATTGGTTTGATACACCCCTTAGTTAGTCCCCTAACGAATTAGTTGATATCGTCAATGGAGGTACTTACGAAGTATGGCGAAGGAAGGCATTGACCGTGGCCATTACTGTTAGGAGCAAAGCGGTGGTAGAGAAATTCACTACGAAATTTGTCAGCGTTACAGGTTTCATCATCTCATGGTAGAATGGAGTAAGATGTACCATGGCAGGGCTTGGGTTCGGGATTAATAATGGCACATAGTCATTAGGTAAGTGAATCCACCGGACTGCTTCAAGGTTTTTTCCGGGAAGTGCATCAGCGGCCGCATGCAGCAGGAAATTATCTGCTTTCTGTTTAAAACAGTTATCATTGACAGCCCTGATTAGTCATGGAAATCCTCACAATTGTGTTATAGCACAATTCTAAGTACTTATGGGTGCCGAGAAATCTCCATTTGCAATGGTCGAATGGGCAGAATTATTGTTCGTTGCACCATCTTTGATTTAAAGTAAATTAGCAATAGGTTAGTCTAAAACATGATATCAGCATAGGAAAGTAACCTATCGTGAAACATNCACCATCTTTGATTTAAAGTAAATTAGCAATAGGCTAGTCTAAAACATGATATCAGCATAGGAAAGTAACCTATCGTGAAACACTTTTCTTAATTTCATGACTCATCAAATTTCCACAGCAAGTCTAATTTGTCAGCAGTAGATCAACTTTCCATGCTAGTGCTGGCAAAATCGGACATGAAATCACCACAACGAAATTAGCTGCAGCCTTTGAAATTCACCTTAAATAGCCATATCGAGAACCACAAAGTTAAATAGCTAGAAAGTTACTGTTTTCCAAAATTGTTACCCCGACGCATGTGCGATACAAACGGATTGGGTATTATAAGCAGAAAGCGGGACAAATTTGGGTCTTGCTGGTTCCATTTCGAATACTAGCAAAACAATTACAAGTAGGGTAGATAGAAGAGCAAATTCTACACAAAAACCATAGGTTCCGTATTTCATTTCCTCCTCAGATATGGCAACACAGTAGTGCCATAGGCATATGTATGAGTTGCAAGACAAACCATAGGTTCCGTATTTCATTTCCTCCTCAGATATGGCGACTGCTAAGTCTGCCACCATAAAAATTTGTCGACAAATGCATGTTTACCACCGCCATTTGATTAATTTACAAAGCAATGTCGGGTGTATTAATAATTAGAAAGCTGATGATTTAATTAAAAAAATAAAGATAAAACTCCTACGACACTAATATCGACAAGGACACTCACTTGAAACCCCGCCTGTCTGAATTCATGATGCAGCGGTGATGTCAAGGTTGAATGATTTGCTGCAGAACCCACATGTGGAGGAGGGGCAAGGGACTGCTTCAGATGCATTGTATATTCTTACTAAAGTGAGAAACAATACCTCGAGATCTAAACCGCAGATGGTACTGCTTTGACTTTTATGAAATCCTCTGGTGTGTTCGCTATCCACACTCTAATCGCCTATTGGCTAATAAACAAATCACTGCACCGTCTCTGGTGGATAATTGGTTAAAAGTGACCAATAATGGGACGGAGCATCCCATTGGACAAGCTTATGAGTCCATGCAACGCATGCGCCAACGCTAAGTAAATTGTGCCTTTGGCAAATAAGTTAACTCCATGTGTAACAGTACCATATCTGATGTTAGGACAAATGGGTTTTAAATATCAACGCCATATCTTATTAAGTCTACAAATTTTGCTGGCACTTTATCGCCGTCACCCAACAAATGAGAAGTCGAATAGCCTTCTTATGGTACATCAGCACTTGCATGCATGGATCTCGGGACCAAACGGATGTCATCGACCCCTGAGGAAGAAGTGTCCCCTGAAAAACACAGTTGACCGTCATACTTTGCCTGCTTTCTGTGTCTCGCATCTTGAAAGTAGATTTAACACGGAAACAATTGTGGGCGTAATTGGATAGGTGACATGAGTCTTGCCTTCAGGGGGAGAAATCCACCAAATTACTGTTTTCAAGATAATTGTGATCCACAAGTTCACGCAGCAGGGAACATCTATTCTCACTGTATATGAAGAAAATGCTGGAAAGAAAGAGGACAACAATCGGCAATCAGCTAGTTCCCATGCATGAACTAACCGAGAAGCAGGCGATAAAGAATTTCAAGTGGAAGAATGACCATGATGAAGCCTATAAAGAAGTAAAGTGAACGCGCTGCTCCTCACCTACCCAAGCCTTAACAAGCTCTGAGAACAACGCGCCACCCTTTGCGCTGGACACGAACTTCGGTGATGTAGCCGTAGGTTGGTACACTTTTAAAAAGAGACAAAGAAGGTAGGGAACACATCATCGCCTACGCCAGTGCCAAACTCAATAAACAATGAGATAGAAAAGTGCAGCAGAACATGAACTGTTCGGCACCTGTACAATGGTGGAACATTTCAAACTACCTGATAGCGAGACAGTTCATAGTGAGAACAGATATAAAGAGCTGACTTGGCCAAAAAATTGAAGGAAATTGACCGTTCACTTGCACGCTGGTAAGAGGAACTGCAACAATACCACTTTACATTCTAGTACAGAAATGGAATTGTACATGTCAACGCAGATGCATTATTGCGCAGACCTCTTTCTGCTAAAAAAGGATGGTAGTGCAGTGGGCAAGTTATTTTTGAGAGAGCCTACTTAATTCCAATGAAGAAACACACAGAGTGCCGATTCTGACACGGCTCTGGTACACAAGAGGTTTCTGACATCCTCGTATAAGCCCATTGTGGAAGAAGTGAATTCGTCCAGCAAGACGGCCAGGCGGATATGGCAAAAGTAGAGAAAACTCCCCCTTATGGAGGAGATTTTGTGGTACCAAAAAGATGCCATGTCTTTCAAGCTCCTGGTGCTCTCAGGTTCCCTATTATGAACAGAACTTCAAGAGCTGCACGAGCAATTAGGTCATATAGAAGAGGAAAAGGTGGTGGAGCTCTGGAGCAAACGATACTGGTGGCCGTCACTTACTCCAGATTTACTAGACTTCTGCCAAATCTGCATCAGTTGCAGTAGTTTCAAGAAGCCTCATGCCACGGTAATCGCGCCCCTGCAACCCATGCCTAAGGAGTTTTCCTACGAAAGAGTGGGTACAGACATCGTGGGCCTACTGCCACTTGTCAAGAAAGGAAACCGGTATGTTCTGGTTATGGCTGACTACTTCATGAAAGCAGCCGAATTGGAGCCCATGAAGTCGCAAGACTCTGAAACAGTCACACTACCCTTCTTCGATCGTTGGCTCTGTCAACACCCAGTGCCTAAATCAGGTCATAGCAA
Organism: Taenia saginata; assembly: GCA_001693075.2. Taxonomy (NCBI): domain Eukaryota; kingdom Metazoa; phylum Platyhelminthes; class Cestoda; order Cyclophyllidea; family Taeniidae; genus Taenia; species Taenia saginata. The sequence continues at coordinate 77,076 of LWMK02000266.1, read as the reverse complement.
CCAAGGTCCCAGTTTCAAAATTCTACTCTTTACTGACATTCGGAAACGCAAAGACGCGTACGACGCCTCGGCACCTGCAGGGCAACGGACAAGTAGAAAGAACTGATCACACTCTAATAGGACTGCCCAAGGCTTTTACCGAGGAGGGCCACAGTACGCGCATCAACGGGTGAATCTCCACTCAAAATGCTCACAGACCGCAAAATGGGAGTCCCATCCGATATGTATCTACCGAGCAAGGAAGTGGCAACCAACAATGCCCTGGAGCGCATACTGCGTCTTAAAGCAAGGAAAATAAAGACGTTTAGCATTGTCTATCGACACTTACAAATGTCTAATAAAAGAAATAAGAAATATTACGATGTGCAAGTCGACCCAAAATCTACCACGAAAATAGATCTCGTCTAGTGGAAGGAGAGACCTCTTCCGTGTAGTGAAGGTTCTCTCCTCACGAACTACTNGTCTATCGACACTTACAAATGTCTAATAAAAGAAATAAGAAATATTACGATGTGCAAGTCGACCCAAAATCTACCACGAAAATAGATCTCGTCTAGTGGAAGGAGAGACCTCTTCCGTGCAGTGAAGGTTCTCTCCTCACGAACTACTTCGTCTGGAATGCACAACTCTATACTCAGCCAATAGCCGTCCGTCGCAATAATACTTGACCTTACAAAGGTGCCTCACTAATTGGTTATGAGGGTAAAGCCTATGCAACTGTAGAAAAAAGAAAACCACCTGATGGCACAGCTAGAGTCAAACAACGGGAATGGCATCGAGAATGGCTCTCAAAAGACGAGGGGACTGTGTAGTACCTATGCTCCTTAAATGAAATTTGTGTACGAGAGGCGGGATGACAATCTACTCGGGTCGTAGACGAAAGTGGTTTCCTTCGTCATAACTACTTCGACTTCGTTACCATAAATCCTGCCTGTGCTTGCAATAAAGATGCCAAAATCCATCCAATCTGCTCATAGTCGTGGTGGTGGAAAGGAAGAGAAGGAAAGGGAAGAAAGGTCAGCATTTATGATAATTAAAGTGGCTGTACCAAAGATTGAATTATTCCTATCATCTCATAATTTGACAAAGAATAGGGGAAAAGACGGCCTAAAATACAATGCGGCGTCGTCAAATGATTAATAAAATGAGGCCACCCTCTAGTGTATATGAGAACATTTTATTGTAGACTTGAAGGAGGTCTTGAATTAGGGAGAAATGGTAAGGAATGTTGCTGTGGCACCTCAGTTAAAGGCATAGAAGCGTAACAATATCAATGTAAAAATATGGACACACGCATGTGTTGATTTACAAATTCATGCCCAAAAAACCGAATTAAACATGTGGAACATAAATGCCGAATCAAATGTAATGCACATCATTAAGCCAAACTTGTTTACAACAGAACGCGGTCTCTGTGATAGACTCAGGCTTTTGTGCCAGCGCATCCGACATGATTCCGACCATGTGGCAACCTTTTGGATCTTACGGTTGCGTGCCAATCCTGCAATGCATCGCAAGGCCTGAGAGAGAAGTCCTCAAAGAACCAAGTACATGATTTAAGTCGTAGAGTGATTTTACTTTGTGCTTGTAATATAAGGACGGGACAAATTATTTACAAAATGACAACAACATCCGACCCAAATTGCACCCTTCCTGTGTTCGGCTTAGGACTTGACTAGACCCTATTATCCACAATTCTTTGATGCATCTATTACCCTCCAGAATCAGTCGTCCTTATGTGAAATCGCTCCGTTGATTTATGCTGCGGAATCATCATCCACAAGCATTGGGTCCCTTCCTCATCCCTTCTATTTTATTAATTCGGTCAAAATGTTCTTATACCACATGAACGTAAATATTAGTCATAACAACTCCTTTTACTGCTCCGTTTCATGTTTTTGTTTGCTCAATTCTGGGTCTGTTCTCGTCTTAGATTTTAAGTCAGTAAGCCTGTACCTTCACATTGATCCATGAAGACCTTAAGATAACTAGAACAATCAACTCAGGCTATCAAGTGATCATGCTCCTTACCCGCTTTTCCGTTTGCATCCGCTAGTGTGTACAGTAGTTACAGAGTGGATTATTAACAAAACTTGCTAACTACTATCCCTTTTTGAACTATCATAAGCAGAGGCTAGCGTTGGTAATAGAATCGACACGATAACCACTCATAGCAGCTCGGTTTCACAACAAGAATTCGTAATTCGTTTATTTTCTTCCCAAATATTTGTGACTGCTTGTACTTATTTTGCATTATGCTTAAATTTTGAAGAGTCATCGTTTGGTAAACTATGTGACGTTAACCAACCATGCATTCTTAATTCTAATTGCTAATTATGTAACAAGGGAGTAACCTTGGAAGTTGAAGTGGTTGATGTGATTATCAAGACGGTTTTTACGCAGACGTACGGTGCAGATATTTTCAGCAAGACCTGCGTCGTATTAATTGAGGTAAAATAAAATCGTCAAGATCTCTGTTGCGTTGTGGGTGCAAGCATAAATTACTTTTCTTCCAGTTTGCATCGCATGCACTTTTGTTCCGATTAACGACAAGAGGAAAGCAGAGAAGACCACAGATCCAGTGTCGAGCTGCTTGATAGATGTTAAGCATTTTTCCTAGTTGTTGATAATAGTTAAAGAATGCCAAGACTCCTGCGAAATTTTCACACTGCAATTAAGTCGTTTTCAAATCTTTTCGAGAAGAGCTTGAGGTAGCCATTTTGAAGTCTGATGCGATTTGTCAGCTGCCTACAGATGTCAACTGAACAGAAAGGCTTGACTGCATCTTTGGTTAAGATGTAAGTGTTGTATCATGCTAATCTTGAGAACATAATGCTTTAATTAGGCCCCGCAAACAGTTTAGATAAAGTTGCGCATTTAGTTGTAGCATTTAGCAAAGAAATCGGGAGATTTTTGCATCTAGTCATAATACTATGCTATGCTCTGTTAGTCACATAAATAGCATTTCAGAAAGCGTGTATGCATTACAAATCCCGCTGCAATATTTTGGCATAAATACTACTTATTGTTGATTCAACTCTCCTTAGCTAATCACGTTAGAGCTTCTCCTACATTTCACACCATGATTGGAATTGATCTGATATTTTATAAGTGCGAGAACGGAATGGACATACATGTAGCTTTGCGAGTTGCTTATCTCCATGGATATGAGTGAATGAAATCACGGTTTTGCGAATGGAGCCAATCAGATTAGGATGAAGCATTATGCCTGGCGGAACTAGCTACAATATCATGGCTGCCGTGTAAATGTCAGAAATCTTGTCACTTTAGCATTGATTGTATCTGAGAGATATTGATTGCTCTCGGCTTGATATGCATGGAATAAATTAAATATCTGTGACAAATGATTTGGCAGCATCATAATGATTGATTAAATGCCTTGGAGAAGTATGCCGACAATCGATGCTTTTCTCATTACTTGTCGTCGTTCCACATCATATCATTAAATCAACCAAGCATGTGCATAAAGTCGAACTGACACAAAACAAATTGCTGGTCCTGCACAGGTGTCATGCTGAGGATCGTTACAGAGCTACTTTATGCTATCGCTGGATTTTGAGTGCTTGTGCCAATTTTATCGTTTTGTGTTACCATCCCTTCAAGCAGTGTGTATTCTTCGAAAGGAAGCTTTTGCTCACCAAGCTTGAAACATAAACCCGCATTAATTGCAACTGGGTTCTGATATTTATGATGCCTACTTTGCAGGAGTTAACACTTCATAATTTGGCGCACAGAGGCTTGCTTTCATAAGGCTTTTAATGCCACCTAAAGCGAGTTCTCCTACCCTGATTTCATAAGCGATGACTGAATATACACTGCTTAAGCAAAATTGACTGCTACTGCAACCCTCAAACAAAGCGCTAACAATGCATTTATTGCAGACATTGCAACTGAGTGCATTAAAGCATTATAAGGCAGCGCAAGAGAAAACCCCGGTTTATCAAGGCAAGTGCAACCAGAAATTTCAGGGTCCCATTTCTGAATTGCGTTTAGATTCGCACCCTGCGCGACGTCTCACTATTCTAGTTCACAATGCTTAAAACAGGGGTGGTATAGAGCTCTGCCACTTTTACCAAAGCCAACTTTTCTAATCCATTTTATGAAGAAGTTTAATTGTAAGATGGTCACTGCATTATTTTATTTGCATTTTCAGCATCTGTACATGAAGACATTGGGTGTTACTTAAATACTTGCTTGCATTGTTAAGCAGAAGCGGATCCGCAGCTATGCGATTATGGAGTTGCTAAAACACCCCAAGGAGATTCACTTCAACGCTTCGGCCCAATTCAGTGCATATTTACATTAAATGGATGTATAAGCATGCCTATTTCCTTATGTTGCTCTATAACCTGCCTGGAGTTTGGGCTTTATTTTCTATGATCTGTTTGATGTTATCTGTTGATTTTGGATGACTGAAGTAGCGTGCGAAGACGACGGGGTATCTCAAATGGGGTCGCGAAGAAAAAAGTTTGGGGTCAAACTTGTCAAAAGAGCGGAAGTGCGCAAGACGATGGGACCTCCTGCCAGCATACGTTTCTTGGTCTTCTCATAGTTGCTTACTATAAAAGGAAAACATGCTGTTATTTTATGGAGAAATGTATTGTTTTAGGTTCCGCAGTCATTACTCTTAATGTGGAATTGAAGTGGGGGCTATAATAATAAACACCGGATTCCACGACTTATCAATTTTAATAGTAGAAGGCTGGAGAAGAGTAAGAAAATTTAGGCAAATTGCGCTTGGGGGTAGTTGGTTGATTAAAATGTGCATGAAAATGGCGATTAGATAACATCAAAGTTTTACACTTTGCTTAACTAATTTGAATGCCGACAAGTGAAAAGAGGGAGAATTTATTGAGTGCGGATATTTTTAATAGAGGTAGAACCGACATACAGACGCCATTCCTACTTTTCCGGTTTAGGAAAGACCAAACACACATCGAACCGAAATTCGGTGCTCAAGGTGGAGGCGGTCAACCATAGGCATGCTGCCTTTTTAAATGCAACCAATGAATTATTTTAAAACAAGCCAATTCTTATTGGCCGCACATCACACCAACCGCTCTAAGCACCTCGTTGGCTCGACATTGCCAATATCTCCTGCCACTGGTTGTCCCTTTCATTTGTGGCTGTTGGTGGTGCAGACGTATCCCACGATTTCTGGATGTGAAGCCGCAAAGGCTGTCTGCTGTCCGTGTTAGCAGCAGGGCATTCAAAGCGCAAAGAGTCCCATTACGTGCTCCTTATAATTGTTTCCTAAGCAAACATTTTAGTCGATCGGAGATTTTATTCGCTCACAGTAACATGCCAGACTGCGAGCATGGGGAGGCACAAAGCGGATCGTGGTAGTAGTTGTTTGCTGATGAAATGGCCTAGGTGGCGGGTGCCTGATCATTGATGTTCGAAGTAGAATGCATAAAGAGTGTCAGCAGCCCTTAAATTTATCGACCTGTGTGGAGGCCGAGAACGAGCGCACTATCTTTTAATTACTCAATCACTGCCAACATTTCGATAGCATTCAGGCCTACTTGAGCTGATTAAACCCTATGGCATAAGAAGTGGCTAGCTAGCAAAGAGAAATGACGGTAAGGATACAAGAGGAAATAAGTAAACTGCATTCACATTTGATCCTCCAAAACGCACTTCGGTAGCTAATGATTTTGTCGCTGTTATGACCGCTTAAATCATTATGAGCGCGTAATGCGACAACATCAAATACGTCAACAGTAGAAATTCTTCACCCAGTATTTTGTAGTTGAAGTTGACAAAGGGTAAGATATAATAAGTGTTAAGTAAGATTTTAGCGAAAATGTTAAAAATATAACTGCTATTAATGAGGAGATTCTGCGAAGCTAATATTGTGGGTAGTCGTCCTGCGTGTTATAATAAATAAACAACTTCTTCGCTAGTGTTTTGGTTGATACTTTGCCGTCCGCTGTGAGATTAGGGTGAATGGGTACAGGATGCTGCTATGCTTTCAAGAATGGTCTGCCACTGGCAACACATCTGTGCGACGATCGAAAACGCTGCCATTTTCATAGAGTGTTGTGCGCTTTTCTGGTATGCGAAAAATTGAGTGCTTAAGCAAAGTTTCGGCAGTTTTATTGTTTTTTTATTCATGGGGAACAAGGCACAACGCTTGTCATTACGAGTCATCGCTGCTCTAACATTGAAGGAATGTAATATCAAGCTTAATTCCATCCATTAGTGTTGCTGATCTAGGTCGACGAACAAGCTAGACATGGTGTGTGAGAGGATGAATGTAAAATGTGAACACTTATTGGGGAAGTTAGGGAGAGGAAGGAATGATGGTGTGTCCATGGGTAATTGTCGGGTTATGTGGCTGCTAGTAGACATCTGACAGTGGAGGCATTCTGCGATTTTGCTTTTGCTTCCCCAGTCGTCCTCCGCTCTGTGACGGTTGATTGATTTCTTCACTTCATTGTCAATTCATTCATCACCCGCCTGCCATCGAATGCGGTCTTCCTAAAGGTATTCGCTTAATGATGAGAGTAACCATCCGGTTGCGACTATTACAGCTGTAGAACGTCATGGTGACCTCTCACTGACCCGTAGTCACTTGCACTGCATAGGCTCTTGTGACAAGTCACCTTGCACATCGTGAGCAACTGAAGAGTAATTTAAACTCCATCGAATGCGCCGTCAACCTACGACATGCAGTGTATTGAATGCGTTACTGGTAACTAAGTTCAATTAGTGATCAGTCGTTTAATAAATCATGGTGAACCTGAGGTAGAATGATGCTAGCCGTAAAGTTGTAGTAGTTGGAAGGATGGAGGTGAGTATGGAGGGTGACACGATAGTCTCCGAGGCTTCGGTGCCTGTCTGACTTCCTCTATATATGATTTGGCTGGTAAATGTATTTGCATTTCATTTTTGATGTGTTGGAAGAAAATGGTATAGCCTGGACTAGAATGGTGCACATGAGGACAAGATGGCACAGGATGGGGAAAATCAAGTGATGAAGGGATGGTTTTCTGCCGTTGGCGTTGAATGATATTTGGACTTCGTTTACGCATCAGACTTCCCGTATATTTCTGTAGTGCTGCATTCAGCTGTGTACGTGTAACTACTGAGGACTTGATGAAAATTTTGATTCCATTAGTTCTTTTCTAGCCCACGTAGTCTCCGCCTAAGTCGATTTCAAAGAACTTTAGTCCTATGATGTTGGGTCGCTTCATTTCTACTTACCACGTACACTCCGCTGTCACATGGTTAATGCTAGTTCACGTACAGCAAAATACTCTCTCCCAACCCTCTCAAATTGCAGCCACATGAGAAAAATTTGTCTATGTACAAAGTTTGACATCTCAATTCACTGATATTGCAGCAACATAGGCAATGCTGACTGATGAGGGGCAAATTTTGGTCTCCCATTCGGCTCACACTGCAGTCACATGCTAAAAATTGAATCATGTAGAACAAAACACCATCCTCAATCCACGCGGAAAATATCCATTTGTAGAGACCAAAATTTGGCGTCTTAATTTATTTTCACTACTACTACATGGGGGACGTTGATTCATGCAAAGCAGGATTTCGTCTTCCAACCAGCTCACTATGCATTTACATTGTTAAAATTTTTCATGCTGAGAAAGATTCGTTCCCTCAATCCACCCACTGTGCTGTCGCATGGTCCACGTTAATACATAAAGAGCAAGATTTTGTCCCTCACTTCTTTCTCTCTACAGACATTTGGACAATATTAATTCATGTAAAGCGAAAGTTTGTCCTTCCATCGTCTCAGTCTGCTGTTACATGGGCATTGTGAGCTCATGGAGAAGGCATTTGGTCTCTCAGTCTACTGACACTGCAGCAGCATGGTCAGCATTGATTCATGTAGAGCAAGACTTGATCTCTCAGTTCGCTCACATTGTGGTCACATGGCCAACATTTATTCAAGTAGAGCAGCACATTGTCTCGCAATCCGCTTACACTGTAGTCACAGGGGCGACACTGATTTTCTCTAAAGCAAAATTTGATCCCTCCTTTCCTTCACTCTGCAGTCCCATGGTCATTATTGTCTACCATAGAGCAAAGTTTTAAATCCCAATCTGTTCACTCTGCAGTCACACGGGTGGCATTGTTGATTCCTTTAAAGCAAAATCTGGTTTCCTTCCTCCCACCCTGCAGTTACATGTTCCCTATTAACACATAAAAAACCAGTTTGGAATCGCGATCCTTTCACTCTGCTGTCACATGGTAACTTTAGCTCATGCAAAGCAAAATTTGGTCTCTCATTCCGATCATTCTACAGCCACCTGTTCAACCTCGATTCCTGTAGAGCAAAATTCGTACTCTCAATCCGTAGTCTCCGCAGTCACATGGCTAACATTAGGTCTTCTGAAGCATAATTCGGTCTAGCAACCCATTCGCTCTGCAGTCACGTGGTCAATCTTAGTTTATGTAAAGCAGACTATGGCCGCCCACCCCACTCGAGCTGCAGTCATATGGTCATCTTGATATCTGTTAAATAAGATTTCGATCTTTTCTCCCTCTCACTCCGCTGTCACATGCGAAGAGCAACATCAGTTACTTTGTACTCGCATAATCATTATTGTTTTATGAAGGGCCAATTTTGTACCCTCAATCCGTTCACTCTGCTGCCACTTAAATCATATTAATTCTTGATAAGCGGAATCCGTTCTCCTATTCCTCTCACTTTGAAGTTACATGATTATAATTGGCTCATGTGGAACAAAATATGTTCTCTCAATCTGGTCTCCTGGCAGTCACTGTTTAATTATTGACTCATGGATAGAAAATTTAAAAAAAAATTTGTTTACTCTGCAGCCGCATGGTCAGTGTTGATTCAAGTGGGCAAAAATTTCGTCATTCAATCCATTCGCACTGCAATTTCAAGGACGGTATTTATTTATGCATAGGAAAATAATTGGATGGACTTTTGATCTGATTTTTTGGTGTTGCGCTTCTGTGAAGCCTCTTCTTCTCATTTTGTGTAAATTAGCAAAAATAAATAACTCCCCTAACTTTATGCTTCCATTTAATTCGAATTTATGCTGCATCTAAAACGCCTATACCTCTGCTTATTCTTTTGCCCTACTATGCCTCCAAGTCTGCATTAGTAAATCTTAGACTTTTAGCAGCGGATGGATGAAGCTGCCAAGAGGGCTGCTTTTTTATTTGGGAATCAGAAGCTTCAAAAATGGATTTTGCTTCACTGTATACAGTTACTAAGAGTAGGACTAAGGACCTCTCTGCACAATTCAGTTGATGAAGCGCTAAGAATTATGCGCTTTTTTACCAAGAATCCCATCATTCCATATGACTACACCTGGTACACTAAGCTCTTATTCCCTTAGGCTGTGATACCCACTTGCATGGCAATAAATATGTGTGAAGTCGAACTCTTAAAATATTACGTCCTCGTTGGGAAACTGAGTTTTACAAATTCATTCTCTCCTTCAACCCTTCGCCGTGGTAAGGATTTATGGCAATGGCTTGGTGTTAAGTATATTTGATTCTCACATTTTTTGCGGATTATAATTGACTTATTTTAGTGCTGCAGACGTATGAGTTAGAACCTAAACCAAATAGGAGACGTTGAATTATTTGTTGATTATCAACTGTGTTTTTTTTCCAAAGTTAGCCCAGTATTTAGATTAATAATCCCAACCCTGAAAACAGCATCTGAACTGTTCATTTATTGCATTTAAGGTCTTTAAGCCATGTTTTGCAGCATGAGATCTGTATTTTGTGGCTTCCTACATGATTGAGTCGTGTGAAAGCCATTTTGTGCAGTAACTCTTTGTTACTTTAAGCATTTGCGATCTGATAAAAGGCGCAGAGCATTCTTCTTAGCCTCTGTGGACAATCTCTTCTTTTGCGACACACTAGCATAACGAATGCTATGCCATGTTTTCCTTTCCTTCTTGTGTCTTCATCGAACACTGGCAGTGGCACATGGTCCTTTTTAATGCTCTACAATCTTGTCCTTTTTACAGAAGTGAGGGCTGGTAGGCAATAACTATTAAGGACACTTATTGATGCCAACATTATGTTGATGATTAAAGTTGATACTTCACTTTGTAAACAGACTGTTATGCAGGTTGCCATCACTTTTTCTCCAAGAGGAGGACGGCTATCAGCTTTGTCAATTATGTGTTAGGAACTCTAGGGTCCGTGTGTGCGGAGGGCAAGGATTCCCTTGGACACCGTGGGTACTCAGTGTGGGACAAAATCCTACTATGTGGACTTACCGGAAAAATAACGTAGTCACTGATAAAATAGTGACCAGTTTGGAGGAATCTTGTTGTCTAACTCGCACGCAGTGGGAAACACACTGCGAATGTTATTGAACCCTCTGTCTTTAGTTGTGCAAGGCACCTATGGAATGAGATATGCATGGCGGTGTCGATGCCTTCATGGTAATTAACTTGCTTAAAGTCGCCTTATTGCTTCTGTCCTAACTACCATGTGTTGCAGTTGGGGTTCTTTGCATACAAACGACCTCTCCTACATCATCACTTGACCCTGACATTTTCTGATTTTAATAAAGACAATATCTTACAAATGACATGGTTTAGATGCTGGTTTTGGCTTGGAAACTTCCCTCATCCCAAAACATTCAAATCTTGGTTCCTTGCCTATAACGGGTATTTATGTAAAGATAGTTTGTATTGCAGTGAGATTCAACCTCGCATTATAGCTCTCGGTCTAAACTTTAGGTAAGAAGTTGTACCAACATTCGTAGTTATCAGATTTGTTTACATTTACCTCTACGACTCAATCAGGAAGAAAGCAAGCAGGATAGTTGGAAAGCAGAGGCACATCAAATTTTGAATCCGATGATGCAAACCATCACCTCGAATGACTACTGATGTGCAAAGGGTTGAGAACCCTGCTCTCATACCTTCTTTACTAAAATACATAGCTTACAAACATTGAATAAGTACTAAAGGGAGCAAAAATGTGCGAAACACATCCCACTATATGCCACCAGTAAGAAGACATGTTAATTGGTCAAAATTGTAATGATAGCGTTCGTTCCTATGGTGGGAGTTTTTTCTTTAGCCCCGCATACTAGAAATAAGAGGCACTCTACCTTCAGACTTAGACACTTGTGGTGAGAGAGGGGGTACAGGGAAGGAGGAGAGAGGCTGTATGGCCAAAGAACTCTTTCAATGAGAGTATCAAAGATAATTTTAAAGTGGCAATTAATAATGACAGCTTAACACCTCACTAAACTGCTGCGCTTAGGATTGCGTTTCGACCAGGTGCCAAATAGAAATTAAGCACTCGATTTATGGTAGTGATTGGAGTAAATGTATATGTTCGCGTTTAAATTATGTACTACTGCGAAAGATCAGTGACTGGAATTGTTGAGAAATAAGTAGATTCGGTGGAGATTCTTGTGGAGGAGAAGAGACCAACAAGTGGGAATGTGAGGAAGGCAAATTGTACTCACATACCATCATCTAGTCTTGAGTTATGGATGCCACCTGATAAAATCTTAGATCTCAAGTCTTAGGTTCTGAACGTGCATGATGGTGTGGAACAATTCTGGAATGTCCCCAATCCTACAGCACCTTACTCTCTCACTTTTAGGAGATAATTACCAAAGCGACAGCAATTTGGAAGACTCTGCAGTTTGGCACACTTGCACAATTCCTTCTGACTGGTTGGCATCACATACAGATGTGTGTTGAGTGTGCTAGCGATCAATGTGGGGTCAAGGTCACCCAAATTGTGAGGAGATCTGCGCCTCCTTCGCCTCCTCCCATTGACCACCCTACTATCACGCACGCACGCAAGCAAGCAAGCACGCACCCACCCGTCCGACTTTTACGCGTGTGTGCCGGTCTCCGCTATTCAGGTGAGGCGGTTTTGTGGCATCCCTCTCTGCCATCCAGTCTGGCACAATGACGAAATTTCTTCTCATCTTTCGTCATAACCGTTCCACACCCAATTCCAATGCTTGCTATGATGCTTGACTGACCAATCAGAACCTGCCTCTCTTTCAGTGACGTCCAGTTAATTGTAGACTGCATTGCCGACACCTCTCTGTAAAGCTCGTCAAATGACAACCACTTTGCATTTAACTTTAAAAGCAATTTGTGCATGTCGATTTGGCTAAAATTACAAAGCAAATGCAGTTAAGTGAATTGCATTGGTTCTGACTACCTATGGATTGGGTGCTCAACCAGTCAGTTAGCTGCCTTTTGGGCAAATAAACCAGAGCGATGGCTTTTTATAGCGTTCTGACCGAAAATAAAAATCAGGATACTCGATTCACTTCAGGTACGCAGACACATACTCGCCTTTATTATATAAACAAACGGCTACGGCAAAGTTGGAAGAAATGCCTAAAATTTTGCAAAAGAGCTTGAAAATTCTGCACTCAGTCAGAAATCAGAGGACGAGCTTGATTTCAAATTCAGGCTCTGCCGCACAAATTTCCACATTGAGTACTAGTTGCTGGAATGTCGTTGAGACTTGAAACCCGCACACCTCTTATCAGCACACATGTTAATCAATCGACATCACAAGTCCCACTCTTCTAACTGGATATTTGCCTTCTTCCGGACATGGAAAACGATTGCTGCTAATAGGGCTCCAGGTTAAGAAGAGTGGTCCATTCAAAGTGGACCACGATGCACGAAATTAGTAATAATACAGCATGTGAGAAGATGCACACTCATTGCTACTTGGTAGGTTGCATTTGCAGTGAGGTCCGGTTAAGTGGAGTCGGAAAAGCACTAGCAGTAACCACTAGTGGACAAAGCTCGTGAAGCGACGTCATGAATGTGTCATAGTGTGCGCATGCGCGTAACTAACACCACCAGCAAATGTAAGAGTCAAATCACAATCACACCATCGTCTAGTCTTGAACTATGGATGTTATGCTACAACAGTCTCATATTCAGAACCTGCGTCATGGTCTAGAATACGTCTACAATTCCTGACATCCTAATTGTACGCAATGATTCCCATTTCTTTCAATTGTCTTTTTACTCTCTGCCAGTTAGTTCCCCAATTTTGCTCAGATTACCACGAATATTACATCAGATATAAAAGTGTACGCTAGACACGGGTCATGTTCCATTCTCCTCTGATATGAGACAATGCTTCTTTCATTGTGAACTTATGTCACGATCTCCTCTCCACGACAATTTTTAGGTGTGGCACTGGAGTTTATAACACATTTGCACCCTTATTTACTAATGAAAAGACACGAAGCTGAGAAAGGCACCTTCAAATTGACACCTAATTCAAAGGCAGCTTACTTATACTAACCCATGCGATGGTGACACGAAAAGCAACCAGGTTTCTAAGACTCGAATCTGCCTTGTACATTGTCTCAACTTTCACGTCTGCACGCCTTGCTGATACCGTGAATGCGACTTAAGCGCTGATTCACCCACATTCAAATTCACATCATATCTTCCAATGCATGAATGCTGAGGTTGTCTTGTGTGTCAAGGCCACACACCTCATAGGCTGGTATGCTTGTCGCACATTCCTATAAATGTGCTGAGATTTGTGAATGCATCGTCTTTCTGCATTGAAAATGGCTCTTCAGTTCCACCTCGTGCTGTTAGCGATGGCGCTTTTGACAGAGAGCTGCAGAGGAGCGGCTGGTAAGATACATTACACATGCTTTTGTCCCTCATTCATATGTGCTGCTTCAAATGCTTGTAATTGATACCTACATTACATTTGGTTGCGTTTACGCACATTTCAACAATCATTGTCTCCACACCGTGCATACAATCATGTGTCCACGATAATTCACACTCAATGAGTGCAGTGACTGCACATAAATTGAAGTGACACACTCAGTTCAGTTTGAGTGACACGCGCACAAATGATGGTGGCAATTCCACCGTGGATGAGATACTTCTGCCAACGCACGATTCCATTCAACTCTGTAATGCATTGTGCACAAACGGACACTGGGTGAGAAGGTGAACAAAAGTGTCAGCAACAGAATGATTCAAGAATGCCATTCACTAACCCTTATCAGTTTTGCAACATGCAAATTGAACATGTCATCTTAAAGGCACACACACATAGTGGAGTCATGATCAACGCTTCTGCAGCAGCTGTCTTCAAGGTGACAGCGGTGAATATTCCACACTTCTCTTCCTGAATGGTTTGGAATATCTACAGCAGCTTTACTAGTCAATGGTGTATTTCTTGTTTTATAGAGAAGAAAGCGGCAGTAAATAATACTCTTCCGGAACACTTCTATTGGAAACACATTGGGGCTCACACCATCACTCTGGGCTGGGACATTCAAAAGTTGGATGCGAAATATGCGCGTCTAATTGATATGCGAGCAACATCACGTAATCGCAACTCATCAGAGTTAAAACTAGTGGATTTTTCGAAAGGAAGAGTCACAGTTACTGGGCTGGTGGCCGAAACGAATTACACTGTGATTGTACGCAGATTTGGAAAAGGCCAAGTTGATGAGATTTACAAGGGATACGTTGTTACTAAACGCTTTGTCAAAAACAGTGCATCTGCCTTCACTTCATCAATCTCTGCGATCCTAATCACCTGCATGGCTGCACTGATTGCTTGAGATTGGCGTAAGTCAGCACAAATTGGCAACATTTTCAGCTATTATAAAATAGCGGTCTATGAGTAGCGCTACTTGAGCCTCTGTTTCCCTCTCCAGGTTTCCGAGGTGCTGGCAATGCACCAGCCCCATTCATTCCTGCTTGGCTACCACTTATGTACACTTTACCAGTCGTTGGTTTATTGACAAACACAACACTTTTATGCTCACTTCAGACTTTTCACATTCGCTCACCTTGCAATGGCTCGAAAATGGATTTGCGCCAAAAGAAGGGATGGGGCGCACAACGCTAGTGCTTTAGAGCTTATATTCCAAATAGTCTCCCATTCTTATCAATGAAGGGACACATAAACCACAGTTGGGATTAGCCCTGCCACACAGCAAGGACACCACGAAAGATTGCAAACAGCGGTTTGAACACTCTTCATGCTGCTTTCGCGTTCTGTCATTGCTTCATGCAAGTTGGGATGTAATTCCGACCTGACTGCTTGTGAATTAAATAAACAGGGGATGTGAACAGATTATTAGCACCCATCGCCTTAAGCATCGTAGAGCAGATGACATTCAGCAGGTGCTGCTATGCTAGCATTAAGTTAACCGCAGCAGACTAAACTGCAACTGCTGTCAGTGGTTTACTGGGAAGGTGTGTTAAACTCGACAACAATGCTCTCCCATTTCAATGTTTGAAAAACTCGAAGGCAAGCATCTCGCAATTTAAGTGCATTTTTGTTCGCATGTTGGTCTGTTTGGCACAAATTCTTGTTATAAAAATTGAAGAAAGGAGGAGTTGAGGGTAAATTTGTACGCCAGCGATGCAGTGTGTGTGTGTGTGTGGAAGTTTCAGCTTGACGCCCTTTCTAGCACGAGATAGCATGCAAGTATTTGAGCGTAAAACGTACCAGCTGGAAATAAAAGACAACCCATTTATTTGCCGTCCATTAAGAGACTAACCCACTACTCATTCAGTCCTCCAGTTTGCATTCAGGTTCAAAGACAATTTTCGTGAGCATGGACAAAGTGTTAAATAAATTCTGTTAAGGAAGTGAAATAACAAACTTTGTTGAGGAAGTAAAATAACAAACTTGGACTGTCGTGCACCTCAATTTATGCAGCAGGACTGTTGCCGGGGAGGATTCGTTAGGGTGCCTTTGACAAGGAAACTCCCGTGACAATGTGCTTACGCCTTCTAATTGGTAGTAATTGAGATAAATCAAAGTGGTATGTGGAAGCCCTTATTCGAGTGGAGTTGTTTGGGACACCAATTACGCTAGATTGCGGCGATGATTTGTGGATTAGCCCCGCCACTCCCACCTCATCACTACCCGTGAGGCAACTTTGTCACTTCACTCACGCCGTCATTTAGGTTGGCTGTTACTTCTGCCTGACGAAGTCCGAAAATGAATTTCCCTATGGGAAGCCCACAGTTAATCGCATGCCAAGAAATTTCATAATAGGCACAAATCTGCACGCATATCTCTTTAGCACCTTTGGTATTGGGCCATTCTAGCAGTCACTGTTTCTTTATTCGCCTCATCAGAAACGACTCGTTATCCTACCTGAGGATGAGGCAGATCTAAGTCTGGCTGGTTGGCATTACATACAGATGTGTGTTGAGTGTGTTTGTGATCAATAGAGGGTCAAGGTAAACCAAATGCTTGAGGCTTTGAAGCGTTCTATGCCTCCGCCACCTGTCATTGGCTACTCTGCCATCACACACGCACCCAACATTCACACACTTCCCCGTTACTCAAGTAAGCTATCTACGATGCACTGGAAGAGGGGCGTTTTGCTGCGGAAAATAAATCGCCTATACTTGTACCATTTTTCCCGACCTAAATGCACACACTACATCTTACGATAAACTGATCATATCGCAATTATCTTTCCACATGCCTTACAGAACAACAGCAAGCGCTGCATATCCACAAAGGGAGGACAACTCTGACTCTCGCTCCACTATTACATACCAGATTTGCTGGAGTGTCAAAGAGATGGTCCATAGATTTGTTCTTTGAACGTCTCACATTTGTGCCTAGTGGATACGGCTTAGGCTAAATTAATCAGACCTGAAGAAATAAAACTTAGGCTAGGCGCATACGAATCCCATTTGTCAAGCGGAATATTTGCATCATCACCTCGCTGGTCATCATTATAAAAGGAGAAGTTGCTGACCTTCACCATTTGACATGTTGTGCTGTGCAAACCACCGCCGGCAAATAGTGGCCATTCGATTTCTCCATATCCTGCTGGCAATGTGCTTTCATCTTTTGCAAACACAGCACTCATGCGCTTTCTTGTGCTTGTCTTCTGCAGTACTGACGTGAGGATTGTGGGTGATGGCACACTGATGTTCACTGAGTCGCGACTAAAATCAGGTGTGGCGCACCCCACCACAACTGCAGTCGATGGTCCTGAATCCCCCTTCTCGACCGACAGGGTGGGTTAATCTCCTCTGCAACACCCATCATCTCAATGTCGATAAGCTTCGTGATTATGCATTCCACTATTCTCGTCTGCTTATCGCTCAGTCTTTCACAAGCCCAACCATTTAAATTGAAGTTAGAAGATCATAGCAACTAAACCGTGTCGATTTGTCCGCCTACGAGGCAGATGGTGTGGGAGACATGGCTTGACCCCCTTTCCAGCATGTGACAGCGCATGCGCGTTTAAGCACCAAGAAGTTTTGGTGGATATAATGAAAGGAATATTAATTTACCATCTGTTGAAAGATTGCAGCGTTATGCAATGTATTCTGCAGAGTTCATTTTGTGCTAGCAATTGTCTGCGTAGGTGCGTGTGAGGGGCTAACTGAATCCTCCCGACGTGGTAGAATGGTTAGATTGGCAAATTCCCTCCACCCAATCCAGCCTTTGCTTCTCCCGTTGCACAGGATTTAACTGTGAAGAGCGGGTTCAGGTAAGGATTTCATAACAAGGTGATTTCCACGGAAAAGTGATACCTCCATCCATTTTCTATTACCATGGAACAATGTGACGAATGGAAGTTTTACTTTGGCTGAAATTGGTTGAGAGATTGGCGCACTGAAAAAGATTGCTGACTGGCAAATTTTCTTCACCGCTTGTATCTGTGAGGTTAATGCCATGCAACTTTTCTCTCCTCAGGTGGTGGCAACAAATTCTTCATACGTGTGTCGCCGTTGCCACTGTAATAGATCATCGTACATATGTATCATTCGTCGGTCAATCTACATTTTGCCAGTGTCTGGGTAACATGAGGCTGCTAAAATACAAGGAGAAGGAGGAAAGCAAGAGTCTGTAATTAATTTATGGGTTTAAAATATGCCACTATCCAGTTAGAAGGGTGAAACTTGTGTGTAGACACCATAAATATCCTTCTTTTAAGCCTTACATGGTCTTACTGTGGATGTGCCAACTCAATCAGCATTTTTGCATTCTCAGTCACCGTGAGGTGGACTGAGATCAATTAGCCCTACATCTTGGCTACTCAGCTCATTCTCAGGTTCTATTAGGCATTGAAAAGAACGTCTAGTGGCAGTAGGTATGCAATGTGGATTTATTAGCATGTGTGCTGATAAGAGGTGTGTGGGTTTCAAGCCTTAACGACATTCCAACAAAATAGTATTCCACGTGGCAAAATGCATGGCAGAGCCTGAATTCGAAATCAAGTTCGTCCTTTCGTTTAAGACTAAGTGCAGACTTTTCAAGTTTTTGTGCCAACTAAAGGCATACTCTTCCAATTTTACCGTTGTACGTTTGTTCGTGTAGTGAGGGCAAGTGTGTGCATGCGTGCTTAAAGCAAATGCTGTATCCTGATTTACATTTTCGACCTGAATGCTCTGAATAGCTGTCTCTCTAGTATATTTGCCCATAAGGCAGCTAACTAACTGGTTTAGCACCCAGTCCATAGGTGGTCAGAACCAATACAATTCACCAAACTACGTTGACTTTTTGGTTTTAACAAAATCAACATGCACAATTGGCCTTTTTATAAAGTTAATCACAAAAGAATAGTCATTTGAATGTTTTAGAGCGAAACGACATCAATGCTGGCCACACTTAACTGGACGTCATTGAAAGAGAGGCAGATTTTGATTGGTCAATCAAGCATCATAGCAAGCATTGGAATTGGGTGTGGAGCGGCTATGACGAAAGAGGAGAAGAAATTTCATCGTTGTGCCAGACTGGGTAGGAGAGAGAGATGGCACTAAACCGCCTCACTTGAATAGCGGAGACCACCACACAGGCGTAAAAGTTGGATGGGTGCGTGCGTGATAGCAGGGTGGTCAGTGGGAGGAGGCGAAGGAGACGTAGAGCGCTTTTCAGTTTAAGTGACCCTGACCCCACATTGATTGCTAGCACACTCAACACACATCTGTGTGTGGTGCCAACCAGTCAGAAAGAACTGTGCAAGTGTGCCAAGCTGCAGAGTCTTCCATATTGCTGTCACGTTGATAATTATCTCTTAAAAGTGAGACAGAGAAAGGCGTTGTAGGATTGTAGACATTCCAGAATTGTCCATCACCATCAAGCACGTTCAGAATCTAGGACATGCGATCTGAGACTCACCAGGTAGCATCCATTACTTAAGACTAGCTGAAATGTGTGAGTGTAATTTGCCTTCCTCACATTCCCACTTGATGGCCTCTACTCCTCCACAAAAATTTTCACCAAATCTACTTATTTTCCAACTACTCCAGTCACTGAACTTTCGCAGTAGTACACATTTCATAAGAGCTTGGATTCCACACACTGCACATTTTGTCAACGATTTGTTACAGTTCTGCGAACCCCTAAAGCAACGTATGCTAAAAAAGTGACTGAGAAAAAGTCGAGTCGATATGTAGCACCATTGCATAAACTGCCAATTCACTAGAAATTATGGCCTGAATTATGTAATCAGCTATGTGAGCAAGTTGTGCTCCAGATGCTTAGCGCGGAATACGCTTGAGAGAGAAATAGATCATGGACAGAAAACAAAGCTGAAGCCTTACTCGCAAAGTGTATCCATAATTCTAGCTACCTTCGCTGTCGACATAGTTGAAATAAATAATGGTCCTAGATACTCAGTCTGCAAAAATCTGTTCGGTGGTGTTGAAATGGCTTCGTCAGGTGGTCAATATGGCTCGTCTTCATGATAATTTCATTGTTTGCACGTTAGAATGTGTGTAATCAAACCGTGCGGTTTATTGTATATTTCCCAGTGGCAGGTTCAGTCTTTCGCCACGGTGGATGAGCATAGTTTGCATCGATCCATCCAGCAGTAGACCAAGGCCTAATGTGGCTAGTAAACGCCCCAATGTTTGTGTTAAATGAAGCTGGATTAGTGTGGCTGGTATGTCCAGTATCATGATGCGCACTTGCCACTTAGATTTGTTTAAGCCTTAAAACCCTCAAGCTGGTTGTACTACACGAGTTTTAAAAGTGTTGCATGTTACTACCGCACTTCGTGGTTCTGCAATGCTGGATACAGTGGTCGTCTGTCAGGCGAGATTCTCGTAGCTAATGACAAGATTTGAGTAGAGGTGTAGATTCCTAGTTGCTGGAGATGGCTCCGTTTAAAAGGATGTCAAGTTTAATTAGATAATAGGG
Source organism: Taenia saginata (assembly GCA_001693075.2). NCBI lineage: Eukaryota > Metazoa > Platyhelminthes > Cestoda > Cyclophyllidea > Taeniidae > Taenia > Taenia saginata. Next base: position 56,919 of record LWMK02000266.1, on the reverse strand, counting down.
ATGCATCAGCTGCAGCATATCCAGGATCGGAAGCGTGTTTGTGTGTGTTGTGATGTGGTGCAGTGTGACAAAGGGAGCTTAAACACGACTCTGGGTGACGAACTTGAAGGTCGTGGCCCCACCTCTGATAGCAATGACACCGTCCTGTTTTTTGAGGCTTCCGCTTTGTCAACTTTCACAACTAAGATTTACCTCAGTCGTATTCACTTACTCTTACTCGTATGTGGTTGTGTGCGCCAACAGCAGGTGTGGTGTGTCTGGACGATGGAAACTACGGAGGAAGAGAGAATACAAGTAAGTCTATTAAGCATAAGGAAGGGCAGCACGGAGCAGGAGAAGTAGGAGAGCATGGAGAAGCGTTGCTACCAGTAACGGTTGGGTGTTTTGGATAACGTGCCTTATCTTACCATTCTGCTTGCCTTAACCGCGAATATGACTGGATGATCTGTACTCACTACAAATACTCTTTGCATCAGACAGTGTCCTGCAGTTCGTGATCACCTTGAGAGAACAGGACAACCTCAAATGTAGTCCTAGCGTCGGCTAACAGGAAGAGTGGCAATGTTGATTAATGAAACTGAGTGATGCTGTAATAAGTGAGTGTCAGAAGATCTAACTTAGTGTGATGCAGACTTTGCCACAAATAGAAATGCCCCTTGAACACATTGTTTGACGATGCGTGGATGGTCTATTTGCTGGTGCATGCGTAATCCAGTAGAAAGCGTGGACTGCAGAATGCGTCGCTGAATGTAAGAAGCCCTTTGCATGATACTCTTACCCACTCCTGTGTGTTGGCGGCAGAATTCCCAAAGACGTTGCAAAGTGTATTATGCTGTATTCTGCAGTCAATGCAATTGAGAGGTAGTATCATCTGGAAACTTGCATCGTCTTCAATGTCGCAGGATAAGCATAGTTGCTATTACCTCCACCGTTGTAAGGCGTCTGCCTACAGTTGTGACTGCGTTTTCTCCACCTGGGGTATGAGAGCTTTGTCTGGTATCTGTTTGGGTACACTACGGCAATTGGCATAGCGGACCACATCTTTGGCCGTGTGGTGCCCGAAATTGAGTCTGCTGACAACGGTCTCATAACATCTGACCCGGAGATTACTAATGGGATAAATTCAGCGTACTCTTCCATTCAGAGGATAAGAAAACAAATATTGAAATTAGGAACCAAAGAACATTTAACGTAGTGAGAACACCATGGTGGTGGATAATTGGTTTGAGTTCGTTGCTCCGTTCTAACAGAGTACCATAGCTGCATCAAAAGTTTTCATCATTTCCTCCCACTGTTTTCTAGCACTTTACTGTATGGCGGTGTTGCTCCATGTATTGTTTCCTAATGGTGGCATTGAAGGAGCGGTTTTCCAGTCACCTTGCACTTGCTGTTGCTTTAGTACAGCCCACTGGCACTTTACGCTGTCCTACACTGTGAGTTCGGCCACTTCACACATTTGTAAGTGGTGGCTCGTCAGAGTGTCGAGGTTGGAAATGTAGACCTCTTGGGTGGGTGATAATGTAGTGGGTCGTTTGCAATCTTAAATGATTGTCCTTAATTTTAAGGCAATTATTAGCGTAAAAGCCATTTCCCACTACAAAGCGGTTGCTTAGTCACTCAGTCGAGCGGAGAACTTCCTCACAGCAGTTGGTCTTCACAACGCGGATTGTGTTGCAATCCACCACCATCTGCCAACGCATGTGGGTGTGATGCATTGGCAATACCACCGCACATCACCTCATGGGCGCAGATGCACGAAGGTTGTTCCCTTCCTTAGAGCAATCAGTGCTGACGGTTCGGCTTTGCTTGTCAATCTTAAAACTTAGAAGTTGGTAACAACAAGTCATTCCAATCACGCACAACTGCCAGTCGTTCCCCCTAATGAGATAGACATGCGTGCCAGAAGTTCATCAGCACACGTTTGCATAGACGTCCAACAAGAGCAAATCGAATGCATTCTTCTTATGTCCCTTTGTAACGGTTGGTCTTCTGAGTTGCCCACCCTCCACTTGCTTCACACCTTCACTCAATGCTCAACAGTTACTGATACGTGCGTGGGAAATATGTTTGTAACAGTAAAAGGATAAGTCGGTCTTCGGGAAAGACAATCTATGTGGTGAAGTCTGTCAATTATTTGCTCTATTTTGCTTACAGGAATAGAGGTTTTACCAGTATGTGGTTTGCCTTTCAGACATAAATTGCAATTGTTTTAGTCACACAAATATTCGGTGAAGCGCGCCCACGAACATCTGCAGCGGACTCAACTGCAACTGCTATCAATGGTTTAAACCCCTTTGTCCTTACCGAGGGGTGTGTTAAACCCAGCCGCAATGTTCTCTTATCTCAACATTTTCAAAAAGTGAGGGTTCACAATTCACAATCTGACTGCTGCAAACTCTGCTATAAATGTTAAAAAGTTGAAGCGGTGAGAGCAATAACGCCGCCATAGCAAAGTTGTCCTCCCACGATGCAGGGCGTGTTTGGAAGGTTCGGTTTGACCGCCTTCCTAACGTGCGATCGCATGCAAGTATTCCAGCGTAAAATGTAATTGTGGGTACTGAGGTGTGGCCCATTCATTCACCGCGCACTGATGTGACTTTCGTGCATGTGCAGATTGATGGTAGCCTGCGTGACAGTTGGATGCTCATCCATCCATACGAAGCAGCGCCTCACCTCGTTCGATGTAGGCCTTCTACGATTGCACTTTTAGCTTCAAGCTTCTTTTGTTTTATCATTAGCTACAGCTCATCCACTCTAATGCTGCCCTTCCATTTGATTGCTTTTTCGCGATGAACGCAAACATGTAGATTGAAAGCATGGCACCAAAGGAGGAAGTTGCATTATTTATTAAATAAAGCCTCAGAAACAAGGCGCTAGGGTCGATGTCTTCTAATGTGTGAAGTCATGAGCCCAGTGGTACATGAGACGAGTCCTCTGCAATCTTTGTTAATTGGGTCTAAACTCCATGCACATTTGCAATGTTTGCTTTAAAATCTGTAAGGAAGGTGAAACAAACATCATTCTGAAGGAGATTTTCTTGATGACGTAAATGACTGACTGTATTTCCGATAGAGCTAGTGGTGTTATTGAGATTGATTCTGCAAAAATTAGACAGTTCATCCTGAGATGTTGACACCACGTGGACTGAAGGAACAGATCCACAGGAGGTTGCCTCACTAGAGGCTCGTCCTTATCTTCAATATCGACTCAGAAAGCTCAGTAGTCGGTCGGCTCTCCTCCACTGCTTTTTATCATTGTACGCCGAGGAGGCTGCCACTTCGGAGCACTTTTACCTCTAGCAATCGTATGGGATGTTCATACATTCATTCATAGCTACATTCTCTGCCGTCTCTGATACTTCTTCTGAACAGACCTGCTTGATGCTGTAGCTCATCTAGCGTGAACGGGAGTTTCTTGTGGTAATTTGAGCATTGTTATTGTTAGGATATGTGTGACCATATCATGCACCTTCCAACCGAATGAGGTTTATTCTGTAGAAGCCTTGTGAGGCAAAAGAAAAGAAGAATAACAAAAACGAAGGAAGAGAAGGGCACCCAAGCTTCATTGTGGAATGAATGTCCAAGAGAACAAGAACCGTACCCCACTGTCATCGTCGACCATAACCATCTGACTCATGGAAGTACAGAATTAAGTAATGCTGCACAGATAGACATAACCGTGAATTATCTCCGAACCTCAAACATCGCCGAACAGCACGTGCGATCGTTGTTCCTTCTCCACTTTAAACCTTAGACACTTTGACATCTGCGTATTCGCAGAGGCAATATAAACGCTAATGTGTCATATCTATGAATGGTTTACATTAAAATAATCAAAGAAGTAACTCTGGCTAGCCAGCGTGTAGATGGAGGAAAGGATCAGATGTGATAACAAAAATACGTGCCACGATTCACACAACATTCCATTTCATTGCAAGGTGTCGAAGGAAACCTGGCTAGGTTAAAAAGGGATTTGTGCCTAAAGAGCAAAATACTGACAGGTAGAAACTTTATTTAGTGAATGAGTAGGAACGAATAAATGGAGGATTTACCAAATAGCTGACCTTTTACAAAGACCGACCTTCCTCCTGCTCTCACAACATTATTATCTACGCATTCATTGGTACCTATTTAGCGCTGAGAAAAAACGTAAAACAAGTGGAAGGGCTTTTAAGCAAAACTGGGATCCTTGCTAAAAAAGGAACTAAAATGATAACTGCTATAAATAGGCATAAGGAAAATGCATTCATTCCAACATTGCGTTATAAAAGTAATAGTTGTGCTTGCGTGTGCATTGCTTTTCATTTACTCATTCAACATGAGCAGACTGTTCGGTAAGCTTTGTAACTTGAAAATGCAAAGACTCAGATTTCTCCTTTCATTGCAGATTAGCTAACGCAAGAGCACCTGGTGACAGCTGTGCCGTCTTATGGCACTTCTGAGAGGGAAGGAATGCGTTCAGCTCTTCTTGCTACAAGAAGTGTGTGGTGAAGTAGTCGGTCATCTAAGACGCACATAAATTTCCCAAAAACTACAGTAAATTACAAACCGGCAGGTCGCCTGATGTACTCTGCAAATATGTCACCAACCATCTCCGGGTCGGCTGTAGTGCGACTCAACTTTGGCCAGCTTTGTCGAAAATCGCATTACAAACAAACGGACAGCAAACAGATCCTCCCTGCCATTGTTATTAGCAGCAACGCTTGATCATTTGCTTCGCCTCTCTTTCTCCATGCTGTTCCTTCCTAAACTTAATGGTTATGTCTGCAATATCTCTTGCTCTGTAGTGTCCATCGTGCCAACATCCGTCAGACCTGCTGTTGGCACACACAGCTACAGTTGCGTACGTGTAAGCGGGCCCAACTAAAGTAAAAATCGGTCGTGAAGGCTCGCAGAGTGGAAGTACGATTTAACTGTAATTAAAAGTGGGATTTCGTAGTCTTCATATTAGTCACCTACTTCCGTATACAATCTCTGTTTGGCACACCATACCACAGCACAACACACATAAGCCTTCGCTTCACCGACACATTCGTCACCACTGCTGCCTGATGTCCCTACCTCCATAGCCAACACTTGAATTTTTCAACGTCACTTGTCCCACCACTATCGACGTCAGGTGAATTAGTTACAAGGTTATGTGAAAAAAATAAAATAAAACGGTTTGGTAGGGATTGATATAAATAAAATGCTAATTACGCTCATACGCAACCGTCCAGACTTGAATCTCAAGTCCCAACTTATGAGTAAGCTTGCTAGTATATAAATTCTGGAGGGCGTGCGATCCTAGAGTGCTTTTCTTTACTTCGCCTTCCAGAGGTTGCCATCATCGTGGCAACATTCTAGAGAACTCTGAGGTTTGACTCCTTTGTACAATCCCTCCTGGTCGGTTGGCATTGCATAGAGACGTGTGTTGAGCTTGTTAGTGATCAATATAAGGTTGAGGTCAACGAAATGTGTGAGGCTTTGAAGCACTCTGCGCCTCCATCACCCCTCATTGGCCAGCCGGTTACCATGCACGCACCTGACTTTCACACATTTCGTTCGTCTCCGTCACTCAAAGACTGCATTCGCCTTTACTCGAATCCCCAACATTATCAACATGTAATATGATGGCTGAGAGGATTGTTGCCTAAGCACAAAATTGCCACAAGCTTAGAGATAAAGGTCAACCGGCACACAGTTTGGTGGCAGGTGGGTTGCCTAACACCCTACCTACTCAGCCATTTCCAAGTTCTATTAAGCATTGGGTGGAACGTCTGGTGGAAGTAGGCATATAGTGTGAATTGAGCAGCATGGGTGTTGATAAGAGGTGTGTAGGTTTCAAACCTCAACGACACTTCAGCAATTAGCATTCGACGTAGCAAAATGCACGGCGGAGCCTGTACTGGAAATCGTGTTCATCCATTCGTTCCGAACTAACTGCAGTATTTTCACACCTGTACGCAATGCAGGCATACTCTTCGAATATCGCCGCAGTACGTTTGCTCATGTATTGAAGGCAGGTATATGTCTGTGTGCCTAATGTGACAGCTAACTAGCTAGTTAAGCACCTAATCCAGAGTTGATAGGAACCAATACAATTCTCTAAGCTACATTTGCCTCGTGGTTTTAGACAAACGAACATGCGCAAATTGCTTTTCGAAAAGTTGGCCACGAAATAGCTGCAATTTGACACGCTTTAAAGCGAGCCAATGGCGATGCAATCCACTTTAACTGGACGTCGTTAAAAGAGAAGCCGATTTTAATTAGTCAGTCAAGCACCATGGCAAGCAGTTCAATTGGGTTGGTAGGGTTTTTACGAAAGGTTGGAAGAAATTTCGTCACAATGCCAGATTGGTTGTCAGAGAGATGCCACAAAACCGCCTCACCTGAATAGCGGAGCGGAGCGAACCTGCGTGAACGTTGGATGCATGCGTGATAGCAGGGTGGCTAACGGGAGATACGGAGTAGGCGCAGAGCGCCTCACAATTTTGGTGACCCTGACTCCACATTGATCGCTAGCACACTCAGCACATCTGCATATGATGCCGACCAATCAGAGCTTTCCACATTGCTATCACGTTGGTAGTTAGAGCCTAACAGTAAATCAAAATAAATTACGGATGCCACATGGAGAAAAATCTGGTCAGATGGGTTAAAAGCTACATTATAACCAAACAGACACCAAACAAATCTCAGGATTCCCCATGAGCGCCGTGACACCAAACTGGGAAACCGCAGTCACGGCCTCATTTTAACTTCATCGACTCATTTAATTGGTTTTCTTAATCCCTCTGAGCGGATGCCTCATAATTTTGAAGAGTTCTATACCTATTCTCATCCCTACGTCTATCAGGAGGTAGCAATCTTAATACCACGCTTTCAGGCAATAATAGCTCCAGAAACATCGATTACGAGCTTGTGCTCTTTGCTACTGACAGACAGAAACGGATAAGATCATCAAGCAGTGGGCTTTGCAAAGTCAAAAAGATATGCCGTAGACCGCAACGTAGGAAGTCCATTCTCCACTGACATAAGCAAATACCACGTACTTGAACCACTCATGAACCATCGAAAGAAGTATTCAGATGACCTCCTCATGTGCAGCTGCTACTTGATCAAACTGGGTCGAGTGTTGCACCACCTTTCGCCCTTACCATTCTTCCTACTCACTGTGCAGCTGTAACTATCTACTCCCTCAAAATAATCGCCTTAAATCAGGGCATTATGTGCGGCAAAGGAGCACGGGCAAATTAGTTATCCTCGCGATTCAGAACAAGTGGGAGGGTTGGACAAAACCATGCTTCTGCAGTATTTGACCACAGATGTGAGTGATATGTGACTGCGACGAGTCCAAGCTGGAAGCATCATCCGCAAAATAACCAAGGGCTGATCAATTTGTCTTGTTTTAACAAAGTGGCAAGGATGCGCCAAATTATGGCTAAAGTAAATTGTCTGAAACTCCTTGCCAAGAAGCCAAAAGCAGATGTGTCTACGTAAAACGGAGTGCTAGAATATGGGGACATCCAGATTCTGATGATTCGCAAACTACATATGAGTTAGTATTGCATTCCAATAGCCCGTTTTCAAATTTTTCACTCGAAAATTGTTTGTATTTAATCTCTGTCAAGATGGCCTTGGCATCTTTGTGATTGCATTAGGTGACACTTTCACATTTGTGGACTTCATTCCAACAATGTTCTACGTAAGAGGATGAATTCGAAGAACAGAGCCACTGTACACTGTTTAACAAATCCAAGTCCCTTTCACATGCCGCTTTTAGCATGAGAAGAGCACGTGAATACTGCAGAGATGCAAGCAATGTTGACGATTACTGATGGCTCAAGTAAATTTGCCACTTCCTGCCCCCGAAGTCAGAACTGCTTTTTTGTGGTTTGGCACCTGAGGTTACAGATCCCTGCCATATAACTCCCCATTTTGCATAGAGCATGCATTAAAACCACCCAGAGGTAGTTAAGTGCAAGTCATTTTACCAAGCACTATGCTCCCTTCCGAATGGGCCACGCTCGCATGGCATGCACGGAAATGATAAATGTTTAAGTATCACAGTGAGCTCGTAGGTTCACATCGGTCAATGAAAACTCCCAAGTGCTTCCTTTAAAGACTACACTGTCGGATTCAGCCTTCCTGTACTTTATCAATGACTTCAGATTGTCCAATTTCTTGCTGCATCACCCAATATAAGATAGAAGCCTAAAGAGGCGAAGAAGTTAAGTTTTGTTTAGCAATCAGATGCTGAAATTACTGTCTTCAGAAAGTAAGATGTGGGAAGAGTGGTGCATATTTAGTGTTGCATGATGCCACTTTTGTTATCTGAGTTTAAGCTCCACACTCACCCTCCATAATCCTCCCTGATTAGTGCGTTCTCAGCCTATTTTCTTGCTTACGATTCAAGTAAAGGAGAAGACTCGAATCACGTACAAAGCAGGCAACTTTGCATCCTATGTACCACAGAACCAGCTCCCCATTTGGTGTCAACGTGGTTTCAACTAAGCCACTCGAATGCCCTCGTTGGTACAATCGTATTTGCATGAATTCTTCTTAGTGGTGTAGCTTTCAATCATGCTTCTTATCAATTCCTGTTTTCTAAGCCATGGCTGCCTAACTGCCAGTCAATTGGCTCGCCCTTTTTGTTAGAATCGAACCAGATCCTGCCTCAAGTTCGTCTGAGTGATGTGCAATTCAGGATGCTTTAAGCCACAGTTTTCATTAGATTTATGGCTAACGACTTATCGTTGGATTCTGTGTTTCGACTTGTTATGCCACCTATAAGTTGACCCTCAACAGTTAAATACGATCTATAAGTTGCAAGTGCTATCACCGCTAGAAGTAACACTAAAGGCGACTAGTATCTACTCATGGATGTAAAGAGGATGGTTGGTATGATGTGCTTGTATCTTGAGATGACTATGAGATGCATATCCCGTTACCAAAGGAACATGAATAAGAAAACCTCCTCCAAGTAGCAGCTAACAATAAACCAATGGCGCTATTGTGGTGCCTGCATTTTGCATTCTTGTGGAGGAAAACTACTTGCTGATACTAGTGCTGATTTGCACAGACGTACAAGAAAGCTCACACACGTACTACCGACATGCAGGTCAACACGGTTGCAGAGACTAGCGAAGTTAAGACAAATCCATCTTCTTCGATGTGGGGCTATACACCATGGTTGTCATTGCTAGCTCATCTGTGGGCAGTGTGTAACTATGTCTGGTGTATGGTGATTTAATCCTGCTATTTGCCATTTTATTTACGTTCACTTCGCATCGCCTGTTGGCCTCCAATCTAGCCCGCATATTGTTCGCTTAAGCTTTGGGGGTCCTAACTTAACATGGTGGTGTGAGATTCAGGGAGACTGCGGCGGAAGTGTTCTGGAAGCCGTTTGTCCATTCTTATCTTTTCCTCTATAAAACAGGACAGACCGCAGTGTCCAGTAGCTGTAGTATTGTGGGCCATGCCATCACTACGTGTACCCTTGACGCAAGAATTAACTTGCTTGTGCCACTGGGGATAGGCGCTAGTGAATGGCATCTTACGAAGTAGGAGTCATGCTGTGGTTGAAACCTATGCTCACCTACACATCACAGACCCATTTGTACACAATGCATTGGCTTGCCGCATGAAAGGTGTAGCATGTTACTGTCGCCTTTACACTTACTGGCATTCATTCCTTCGCCTCCTTGTTGTGCAGAAATGGGCACAGGAACGTCCATTAGCCGAGTGTCTCGCAGTTAGTTCACAAATCGAGTGGAAGCATAGGCTCACAGTTGGTGAGCACGTACTCAGTTCCGAGGAGCTTAAGAGTAATTTAAATAGTGAGGATGTAACAAGCATAGCAAAGCCAAGAATGGAAGCGAATTTATCCAATTTGGCCCACAAGGATAGGGAGGATGTTTCGTCAATATTGATGAGACAAGTGGCGTTGGATGTGTCAAGTGAGAACCATGGAGGCACGTGCATCAGATAGTAGTGGCGATGACTGTGTCGAGGAGGGGAATGCCTATGTGTGTTGTGATGTGGCATGGTGCGACAAACAGTACCTGTGTAAGGCAATAGAAGCCTAAAATGAAGACCTCAAAATCCCACATTTGGTTAAAATTACACCATGTTGAATTGATTTAAACTTCCACACTGACAACTTCACAAACGAGCTTTCACTCTATTCGATTTCATTTACTAGTACCCGACTGTTGTCCTGTATGCCAACAGGAGATGTAGTGAGTGATGGTGCGATGGACACAACAGAGGAAGACGGAATGCAAACAGAGCTATTTAGCCGAAGAGTAGGCAGCATGGAGCAGGTGGGCTAGCGCACAAAGAACAAGAGTTGCAACTAATAACGGTTGGATGTTTTGGGTGACTTGTTCTGCCTTGACCTCCAAACTCCTCCAGTCACAATATAGAGCCTGATGGTCTGTGTTCACTACAAATATCCCTTTCATCAGATAGTGCCCCAAAGCTTATGATCAACTTAGGGAAGCAATCCAGCCACAACTGGAGTTCTTGCGTCGGATGCCAGGAGGAGTTGCGATGTTGAAATAAGTGGGTATCAGGAAGTTTAGTTTAGTGTGATCCAGTCTTTACTACAAATGAGGATGTCCTCAGAGCACCCTGTGAGATGAACTACGCACGGTGAAATTAATAGTGAATTCGTGATTTGATCGGAGGTAAAAATCGTGCAGTACTGGCTGCTGAATGCGCTTCTGAGTATTTGAAGCACTTTGAATCACATTCTCATTCATTCCTACGTGTCCACAGAAAAATTTTTGCTGTTGTTACAAGGCTTCCCAAGCTTTGTTCTGCAATCAACGTAATTGGTAGCTAGTCTCGTCGGAATTCTTATAGCGTCCTCGAAGCCGTAGGAAAAACTATAGGCCACACGAAATTTGTCAGGTGTCTGCTTGGTTATAATGCGGCGTTTACAAATATGAATAAGTCCTTAGCGTGTGGTGTCCATTAATAAATCCTCCGATAGGAGCCTCTTTGCATCTGACTTGTACAAAACCGGTGGGATATTTGCACTTTACTCTTCCATCCAATGGCAGAGATAAACCTAAAAGTGCATCATGCCTCAAAGAACATTTGACATACCGGAACAAATCACAGTGGTGGTACATTGGTTCGAGGTCGTTGCTTCGCTCGAACGAAGTACAATACATGCATCAAAATTGTTTATCAGTTAATTCTACTGTTATGCATCATTTCACTGTAACTTCTTTATAGCGATACACTCCATGCATTGTGTCTAACAAAGGGTATTGGAGGAGTGGATTCCAAATCTACTTACAGTTGCTATTGTTTTTAACCCAGATCACTAGCATTTTATGCTGCCCATTTCATACAGTTCCAAAAGTGGTTTGTTAAAGTATCTTGGTAGGAAATGTGGACACGTTGGTGGGTTGTTGGTCTTTTGGAATCTTAAATAATGGCCTTGATGTGCATGGCAAACATTAAAATGTAAAACTCTTTTCCATCAAAATCAGTCACTTTGCCATTCGGTACAATGGAAAACGTCTGCACAGCCGCTTGTTTTTACGATGCAGATGGTTTTGCAATCCTCTACTTGCTGTTAACGTATGTAAGCGCCATGCATTGACAGTATTTCCACGCAAATCCTCGAATTTGCAGATGCACAAAGGTTCTCCAAACATTCACATCAGTCAGTGCTGATGGTTGCATTTTGCCTACCAGTTTGAAGATATTGAAGGCACTAGCAACAAGTCATTCCAATCATGTGAAACTGCCCGTCTCTCTCCCTAACGCAATGGACCTACATGTGGGAACTTCATCATAAGAGACACAATTTTACTACACTGCTCTGGAACGGCCGGCTATCTCCATCATCTCAATGCATTTCAGAGCGTGTTACGAAGCTGGTGGGCTCATTTTAAACACACTTGCAGTTTGCTATCAAATGCACTAGAGATACCAGTTTGGCATGTGAATGTTGGGAAATTTTAGCAATCTTTATGCCTCAGTGCCACGAAGAATGCCACACCGGATTTCTCCACGAAGCAAACAACTTCACCGCATTGCAATTGGTGTGGGACCTAAAACCACATCAAAATGCCTGTGAAAATGATATAGTTATGAAGGAGAATTCCACGCAGTCATTTTGCCAACAGATTTAATGATGGCCGATTGTCTTTTAAGTCGCAAACAGCAAATGACAGGCCAGGATTCTTCAAACATTGAGGGAGAGTTCGCTTCAGCACCACGAAGTCGGTTATTCTAATTCCCGATTTCTCAGCCTAAATGAAGGCACCGTTTCTCGAATGAAATGAACACATCGGGCTTGTCAATGTACATACCCTACTGAACAACGGTAAGCACTACATGCCGTAGAGAGGCGACGGCAGTGGTGCTATTCCTATTGTCACGCCTAGCCAAGTGTTAATGTAGCGTGATCTATGCATGGAAGGCGGTAAGGTCGCATTTTTTGACTTCGGAGCATATGTGCTCAAAACTGTATAAAGAGCGTGATTTTTTGGTAATTGGACGAAATGTGCCAAAAGCCCACTTTCCAGTTCATATTGGTGCGACATTTCATCCTGTCTCTTCCAAGAATGAACGTGTCAAACACCTCAGCAATGGTTCCAATGCTCGTAGTTAATAATTTACTAAGCGGAATGTATTTCCATCAAACGCATCAACATTGAATTCGGGAAGCCTCAACAATAATAAAATGGCGCCACAACTTATCCGTCTAAGTAGCCTTTTGGTTTGATGCTCCACGTATCTTCCTCAATTTTGTGAAAAAATACAGCTTAAGCGTTAGCGGTCTCATGACCCTGCTTTCGGCGCCGACACACCGATTTTGTTGTATAGAGGCCCATCCACAAATCCTGCTTCTGCTGACGTCCTGTCAAGCTCATCCATTGTGCACATCAGCCAAACATCCAGATAAGACGCAAAGCAGGCTTTCGTGATGCCCTTGACGTTTGACAGGGCTAATCCTGAGTGTGCCCATTTTACCTCCTTTTGAGGAAAGTGGACCATACTTAAGGCTACAGCCGCTTGAGGCATGAGTGTCTTTGTCCCATCTCTCCACATAATGTGAACCCATATTTGAGCGACTAAAATTGAAGCGGATATGACGAGAATGAAGTAGGGATGGTAAAGTGGTGCATTTGGTAGCAAACTTTCGATCAGAAGAGGGTGCAATGTTGGTAGTTAAGCATGAGATAATGGCACTGGTGCAGTACCGGCAGCTTGAAAACCTGTGGAAGTAAAACTGAAGCTCAAGTGACGCTAGTTATGGGCCGCAGATCCGAATAGAGCCTTGACTGATGCGAATTTGTCCTGAATTAAGCGGGAGGGGATTGTGCAAGGACTATCACCGTGTAGGTGAATGGAATGGTGGAGGTTGCCTAAGTGAAGTCAGATCTGTTGGTTGTGACAATGTCTTCTTCCGTTCCTGTGTAAGCAGACATATCACCCGTCGATGCAGATCTGTACACTGTAGTCGTACTTGCTTGCTTATCTGTGAGCCGTGTAGGATTGCATTCGGCAAAAATTATTCCAGTCTCCCCTTTTTCACGTGCACGTACACTCACTCCGCATCGTACCGGAGAGAGCCGAGGTAGATGATATACGAGCTTCATTGACACAAAAGCTATATGGCTCTCTTTTTGAGGCAGCATTACAAATAGGCGCGTACACAATGCTCATCGCGAAAATAATCCCCATCAGACTTTGGCTAAAGGTCCATTCCACGCCTTCTGATTTGACTTGGGTTGGAGCCTCCTCTCACTTTATTTTAAATAGCGTTCGAGTCAGGAGATTCTGCTCAGCAGCATGGACATACAGCGCGCAGTCCGTCTAGCATGAGTTCATTGTGAGTGGCATGCTGGCACGTCCAGAGAACAAACAAGACCTCGAATTGCTACAGTAAGTAAAGCTTGCAATGGTGGGAGGCAGCAAAGCTCAATGGCACATCAACTCACAAGACTTGTGCGATTAGAAATAAAAATATTCTAGACAAAATGCCCGGTAATTCTTCATTAAAGTGCCCTTTTCCTCATGCCCATCATCGGAGATTCATGATGGGATTTTGGTGTAGCATTGCTTTGAAACAAGCTTCTGCGATGTGAGAGTTTGCCAGCTAATTGACTTAAACATGGATAAAAGTGAAATAAGCAGCACAGTCTCAGAGAGGAAAATTTATCTGGCTGTGTTCAAAGCGACATCCAGCCGTATGACGTGTTCAAGCCACAAAGATTTCAATGCGAACGTCCTTTGCTTGCAGGAACGAACGTGTTTGTAAGCATTTTAGGTTGGCTGCGTGGATTGTATCGAAAATGTAGATTTGACCTTACTGTGATAAGAGGTGCGCACAAAGCCTGGCCACTACATAAAGTACACATCACCTGCTGTCCCTTAATCGCATCACCTCGTGATGACCTCGCTTCTGAGTGCGTTTGGTGACAATCGGAAAACTCTTGTCATAATATGCGTTTTGAGCAGTAATCGCGACAGATGGTCGGGGTTATTACCAAGCCATCAAGCACCACATCGACCCTCAGCTGCAGTGGTAATCTAGTGTGGTGCAATACGTGAGAGTAAGACTCGTAGCCAAACTCGTCCGTGAAAACTGGGACAGCAGATCCCATTTTAGCTTAATGCGAAACAGAACTTTGATGTGACATCATCCATCCACCTGTCCGGCTATCATGCTTTCACGTTTGATTCCAGCACTCACAGGCTGACGTGTGTGCCACCACAATCAGTACATTTTTATGGTTATCAATGTGCCTTAGTCGCAGAAATTATGTTAAGGTGGTTGACTCGCGCGTCAATTATATTAGCAATAGCAACTGCTGCACATCCAGGGCAGCTTAACCAGACTGTCCGTCAACTCAATACACAGCGTCATTTGTCGACTTCATGCGTGATGTCCAATGCGTGACTCATTGCCTCCAAAATTCTCTTCGACTCAAGAAAAACCATGCCCACGTGATAACTTAAACATCATTCAAAATATCACGACGTGTATTCATCCGCTTTAATCACGCCATTGTCAGGGTGGCACAAAGTGGCCGAAAATAGCACTCCACAATGCAGCACTATGCTACACATTTTTCCGATGCATCCTATTCACCTCGGCTAAAATGTGGTATAGAATCAGGAGGAGGAAGCCACTGACATCCCCAACGAAGTGTCTTTATCCTTACAACCCAGCTGAACTTTAATATGCAGCATCGTTTGCATTTTAACAGCAGCGAAATTGCAGGCCATGCCCTTCACCTCGTGCAAGTGGATATGAGTTAGAGGCGGATGAGAACAAAGGCGTGAAACTAGAGGCCCTTGCACTGCGTGATATTGCATCATGAACTAAAATGCAGCCCACAAACAAGGAAGGGCTTCCCATCCCTGTCCAAAAACAAAGAAGCAAAGAAATCGTCTCTTTTGCAGCATGGGTCATGGACATCACGAATAACTGGTAAATCAACATAGCGAATATTCGTCGCCGTGCTTTGTGGAGTGAGTGACGTGGAAAAGAGAACATTTTAAATAATCTTTGACAGTGTGTAAATTGTCCACAAGGCAACTGAGTCCCCACAAAATATCAAGTGCGAGATCAAGGAGTACTGTGTTTTCAATTAGGGTAATCGCGTTAGCTGACAAGTTGGTCTAGGCTACTCTGCCAATATAAGGGATTGATGCTGCAACAAGCATCGCCTCCAGTCGGTTTTATGGCTACAATCACCTGTCCACCACCCACATGCAAACAAGCAAATAGTGAGCATTCGACACCAAGTCATCGCCACATGTGCATACCATGTGCATACCAGCATCCACAATTTTGGCAAGTGAAGACATTTGAGTGGCGAACGCATGCCTTGCTTGGTTAGGACGAAGCTACGACCTCAAACAATTACCCCACCGCATTCTGGACTAGAAAACGTCTAGAATGCCTGCGACCCTAGAACACCTTACTTTGTTTCGCTTCCAAGACGTTGCCATCCCCGTGGCAGTACTCTAGAAGGCTCTGGGTCTTTGCACCCTCGCACAATCATTCCACATTGGTTGGCATCGTGCACAGATATGTGCTGAGTGTGTTAGTGCTCATTTAGATGGTCAAGGTAAATTAAATGCATGAGGCTTTGAAGCGCTCAGTGCCTCTACCACCACTCATTGGCCACTATGCTACCATGCACGCACCCGACCTTTCAATCAAATTACTTCGCCGTCGTCACTCGAGTGAGGCGGTTCTGTGCTGCCTGTCTGCTAACCAATCTGGTAAAAGAGACCAAACGACTTCTTTCTTTCCTAATAACTGTTTACGATTGTTGGCGCTCCACCACACTTTCAGTTATCCCTATGACCCTTCGCCGACTAATTCAAATCTGCCTCTATTCCACATATATGCAGTTGTATTTTTGCTGATTCACTTCATTGCTTGTCTGATGACACCATTTTTATGGCCGGTTTATTTCAGAAAGGAGCATTCCTATTTCGTTTTACTTGAATCCCCGTAGCAGATATTGTTTAGCGAATCACATTGGTTCTTATCTGTTTCGAACTGGAGGTTCGACAAGCAAGTTAGTTCCCTTAGAGTTAAATAACTGTAGAGAGTACTCATAACGTTTATTGTGACAAATCTATCAGGATCGTCCCCACACTTTCAGCAAACAGTTACTTGCCTAATTTAGCTAGCGGGAATAGATGAACCACAGCAAACGTGGGAGAACATACCTTGAGTTCATACAACAATTTGGAAACATTACTCTTCGTTGCAATAGAAGAGAAAAACTTGACCATAAGTGCAAGTGCTGCCGTACATTATACCTCCATAAATACTGTTTACTGAAGTGTCGAAAAGATGATTCATGGCATTGCTGCTTGTGCTGCTCATAACTATGCCTCAAATTTACGTGAATTAAAACGAGTTTCCACATCACGGTGACCAAGAGTGCGAAAACGCTGTTGAAGGTGGCTCAGTGATGGTAAAGTGGTGTAGGACTCAAAGGAGGGATATCCAATGGAAGCAAATGCAGCCTCCTCTTGTTTGTCGGGATACTTACATCTTTCCACGGCGGGTTGTCAGTAGACAAGGAAAGGGTACTGCTATCTACCACCCACCACTAGCAATTAGTTGTCCATTAGAAGCCTCCTTAAACTGCTGGACATATTTTTCCTCGTTCCACCAACAAAGTACTTTACTGTGCTTCCTTTGCCAACAGAGTACTAGTGGGCGATTTCGCGCCTACTTTTGACACATCGCTTCAACCGTCTTGGCAAAGAGGAGGTCATAAAGGTGATGTCACACTACTACGCAGCGATCGTAAACTAAATACCTGCATCACACTTAAGACTTCCTTCTTTACCGAGGAGGCTTCGCTAAGCTCCTCCGCAACAGACACAAATCTCAATAGTTGCGTAACTTGAAGTTAATTACTCCTCCATTTGAAAGCACTTTATTCAGCGTCTCGGTTAATCAATCAAAAGTGGTAGCACCACAACCAGTCCACTCACGATGCAGACAGTGGGCAAGCTTAGCTTCACGTTCCTACACTAGCATGTGAATTCATTCGGATATCCAATCACAAGGCATTTTTTTGTAAAAAAAGGCGGAGAACAGATGCCTAGACCATCCATTGAGGGACTAAAACCTCAAACATTACAATCTTCTCCCTTCTGCTCGAGCACAATATTCAATGCGTCCTTTCAAAACAGATGGATGGTGAGTGCCGCACTTTACATCGACTCACTCCAGTTGCTGTTGGTCGCACTTCATGCAAGTCAATTGTGGAAAGCAGGTTGTGAGAGCGAGTTGTTTAGGGAAAGGCTTATTCCGCTTCTCATTTTACTTCGTCATGGACAGAAGTGGTGCTGCACTGATTTGTGACAGCTGCATCTTTCTGCATTAGATGTTCCCACTCAATAGTGCCTCTTTCTCTTCTCCATCACTCACGCCACCCGGTTACCATGCGCGCACCCGACTTTCACATACTTCCGTTTGGTTTCACCACTCAAAGACTGCATTCGCCATTGCTCGACTCACAAATCATGTCGCACTTTATTTTGAGCCGATGCTCTGATGCAATAGCTACAGAAGCTTGAATACATCAGGAAGTGGGACTAGCAGGGAGTATAATAATTGTGATGTTTGAATGTGCTTTGTAGATCAGAGGCGCGAGGACGATTTTAACGTGGTCGCGGACGCACCTGCTTCCTCCCAGAAGTCGGAAATTCCCTCGTCGAAGACATAAGCCTACCGCTATTGTCCAACAGCCTTACAATAAAGAATGTCTTGTAAGGAAGAACGGGAAGATCCTGCTACATTGAGTGTAAATCGGGTCATTTAAAGTAAGGAAACTGCACGGACCTAGGCCAACACTGTTGACTCACTTGGGCAAAAGATCTCCAGTGGATCTGAAATTCCATTTCATGTCAATCCTTAATGCGCTGAAGCAGACTTCCATTGACGCACAGGCATTACCGCTGATGATGGGAGAGAATGCACTCTCCATCAGTCCTCCCAATGCTCCCATGCGTGTCACAATGCTATTAGCCTTGGACCCATTTCGGACAACAACTCACTTACATGCAGCCAGAACACCTACCGTCTTCCAGACGTACTACTTAGCGCTGATTTACATGCAAACGAGTGCGTGGTACGTGCAACACTGCGTCAAAGTTATTATTCCGTGGGACAAGACCAGATCGGAGCAGAAGAGACCATTTAAATTGGGTGCGACTGCAGCTTTTCTTTGAAACGGCTTGGCCATGCATTTTCAATCCATTCCTAAGCAATCTCGAGTTTCGTAGTTCAAGCACAGGAGCGCATTTTCGACCTCACATCAAACTGTGCGTGATGGGTGGTTCCATCAGTAAAATTATGCAAAATATGCCGCCCACGCCATATTTTGTCTGCTATCGACCGCCGTGAAAATGTGGCCTTGACCTCCTCAACAGAGTGTGATAATTCTGTGTTTTAGCATCAATTTCTTCTATCATCGCACTCTATTTGCTTAAGGTGTTGGTGATTGCAGTAAGGGAAAATGCTTTTGTTTCAGTGAGCGTGTTTATTTTCCAATGGTTCGGCCCTCAGCATGCGATGCGTTCTACTTGAAGAGCCAAGCAGTCATAGCAAATGCTTGCTTTGATCCTTCCCTTACTTTTATGAGCATTAATTTGTTGTGTTAAGTGAAGATGGCATTCAACTTCACAATGGCGCTGCCTATTGTTGCTCAAACATTGGTGAATACAAATTGACCGGCAGTTGGTATACATTTATGGTGATGAATTCTCGCGGCAACAGTGATGTGCGTTTGAAGGATTTGCTGCCGCTGCCAGAGTAGAGAAAGTTTGCATGAAATTTGCCTCACGGGTGCACTAGATGATGAAGATTTGACAGTCATCAACACTGTTTACTGCCAAAATAACACATCCATTTGTCACTTTTGTACTATGGTAATAGAAAATGAACAGAGAAAACACTTTTTAGTGATAGTCACCTCGTCATAAATTCCCTGCACGAACCTGCTTTTCACAGGCAAATTATAAGAGATGGGAGAAGCAAAGGTTGGAGTGAGTGCAGTGCGAGTACATATCAAATCATTCCACAATGTCGGGAGGACTTATTTAGCCTCTCACACGTACCTACGCAGACTGCTATTAGACCGAATTGAAAACTGCAGAGCGCACTGAATAATGTTGCAATCTTTCAACAGATGGCAAACATATATTATTTTCAAAATTTTCAGCAAACATTCTTGTGGCTTGGATGCACGTGTGCTGTCACATGCTAGAAAGGAGGTCAAGCCACATCTCCCACACCATCTGTGTCGTAGGCAAACAAGTTGGGATAGTTTTGTTGCTACCGTCTTTTCATTCCAATTTCAATGGTGGGATTTGTAACAGACTGGGCGATGATTGGATAGGAATAGTGGAATGTATAACCACGAAGTTTCGAAACATTGAGATGATGAGTGTCGTAAGGGCGGTCAACCACCCTGTCGGCCGAGAAGGGGAACTTATGACCATCAGTCGCAGTTGCGATGAGGTACGCTGCACCTGATTTTAGTCGCGGTTCAGTAAATATCAGCGTACCATCACTTGCCTGCCCCTAGCAGTTCTGGAACGCCTGGAGCAATGTGCAGGATGCGAGCAAAATGGTGAGCGAGTACTGTGATGGCGGAAGAAGAAAATCATATTACCAGCAGGATATGGTGAAGTCGAATGGCCCGTATTTCCACTAACTACGACTTGGGATATCACACTGGTGAGAATCAAGTACGAATGAATGTCTCTAGTGCATCGTCAGCATCGTGGAAACCTGTAGAGGAAAAGCGGGGCTTGATGAGTGCCAGTTATGGGCCGAGGTTTTTGATGTAGCTGGAACCGTTGCAAATTCTCACTGGCTTACGAGAAAGCTGAAGCAAGCAACACAGCCATGCAGGCCAATGCGATCCCAGAGATTACGGAAGTTGAGGCCGATCTGCTAGCTGTGCCAACACTTTCCTCCGTCCCCGTGTAAATAGACGTGTCATCTCTCGGTTTGGATTTGCACATTGCAGGCACAAATGCTAGCATTCCAGTGGACGTTGTATCAAGTGACCCGATATGGAGATAAGTGCATCGATCGAATTGAATCTCTTCAACAGTCACCTTGTATGCTGCATCAGACTTCAGTCTGCCCAAAGCCATTGTCTTGGTTGAAAACTCTGCGAATTTGTGCTTGTTGAAGGCGACGTTAGATGATAAGGCAGGCAGTTTAATTTGTTCCGCAAATTGTGCACCCAAAACTGGGACATTTCACGTTGATATGATGACGTGGAACCCCACGTGGCCCCATCTAAGTACCTTGGAAATGTTAAACCGCCATCTCTTCCCTGCCTGTAAAACAAGATAAACGCTTCCGTCAGTAGAAATTTTGTAGATAATCGAAGTGAACTAGAAGATGAAACATGAAACATTGACTGCTAACACAATGACATTAATGGTATTAGCGAGTGACCTAAATCCACACATTTGTCCTTCAGGTGAAGCAGTGGGCCTGGTCACTCCACCAGGGATAAGCGTCAATGAATGCTGTCCTTCGCTGTGAAGGCGTGTTTGCGACAATGCCCTCGACTCATTTTTGTGCGTTAGTGGTCATTCTAGGAACAAGGTCAACAAAATGTTTTACATGTCCTGACATGAAGGTGAGAAAGATGGGTGTTGGTAAAAGCTACCACAATTTGTCCGCCTACGATGCCGACAGTGTGGGGCTCAGCTGGACCTCCTCTCTAGCATGCGACAGCGCACAAGCGTCCAAGCATGGAGGAGATTTACTGATTATTGCGAAAAAATTAAGTGAGTCCTCATATCGTGGTGCACCGCCTGTCCACCCAATCCTATCAAGATATGCCTCAACATTAGTAACTTCATTATAAAAGCGGACGAAAAGGCGTATTCGACAAGGGAAAATCCAATTCACCTTGGTTAAACTAAAATAGCTGACAAATGGAAGCGTTTATGTGACTCCAACTGCTTGAGAGTTCAGTGAGGCTAGTCGATAGCGGTGACTGCATTAAATCAAGTTACACTAGACATTCAAAAAACGCACACAGATGGGACGGTAGGTTTGATTGTAATGTACAGTTTCCTATCGAAAAAAGACATGTCAACTTACAGGAAGATGGAAGAAGGCGTTGTCACAACCAGCGGATCCGCCTTGACTTCGGCAATCTCTGCGATCGTATTGTCCTGCATGGCAGTGGTCCTTGCTGGAGCTTTCGTGTATGACAGTGCGGCAGTATCAGCAGCTAGTTTACCTCTATAAGTTTGCAAGATGGAGGTACTGTACCAGTGCCATTGGTTCACGGTTAATACACTCTTTTCTGATTGGAGGATTACTGACAACTACAGCACTTTGTCATGCAGATTGAATTCTTGTTGCATTTGATTTACTTGTAAGGACTCGAGGAGGGAATCATGCCATTAAGAGAGATGCTACCAAGCTTGCATTTTTCCAGATGGTGTATAGCTATTGATAATATATTTAACTCATTAAGAGGTGCAAAATCCGCACTCAGTAATATCTTTGCAAGCATGAAGGGCATCACGAGGGTTGATTTTATGTCTTTACTGAATATTTGGCCATTGTTCACACTGGATGAAAGTTGCAGGCTGGTTACAGAAGCGAGATCACTTGGTGTGGGTGTTCGCAGCAAAATGTGAATTTTGGCGTCCATCGCTCATTTGAAGTGAAGCGTTTAAACAAAGCAATTTGAAACAGTTCATGATTTTATCAGGTTTTTCTACCAAACGACGGAAGTGCACGGGATGTTGAGCTGGGACGCAATTGACAAGTGTATCCAGCGAGTAGATAGACTGATCAGCAATGTACGTCACTGTTCTCACCCCCCTGATTGCTATCACACTCCTAACAGCTTTCATTCAACGCTCATATACATCAGGAAAGCTAAAAGGTTGCGAATGCACAAATTGGAAGATCTCAGTCGGATGCCCAGCCTCGGGTTGGATTCAGCTGCCGCAAATGAAATTTTGGGTGTGACGCATAGTCCTGCTCTCCCAAGCATAATTTTGACAACCACGGTAAGCCAGCACATGCAAATAAAAGCAGCTATTCACTCACACATCTCGCTTGCTCTTTTCCAGTTCCACATACTCGAATCTCGCCAGCAACACAGTTCACTAACAAGCTATGCATGTGGCACGGCCTCAACTGCCGCAATATTGCGCAATCATGCGTCTTGTATCACTTTAAGCGGAACGTACTTTCTAAGCATTGTTTCATTTGGAGCAGTTGTATTCCGTTTTTGGCATCAAAAGAAGTGTATTAATGAAAGCGATCGACTACACTTTAGTGATCACAGTAAGGTGCTATGCTATGTAGCCGTCGTCTCGCCCCCATTATTGAGCACTGTGTAACCGTGTAAATGCGAATTCGGAGCCACAGGAAAGCGTTTTGCGAATTCAGCAATGCTCCATCCCAGCCGCTATCAGATGTCAAATAAATATTTCCCATTTTCACTTCGATCTGAGCAAAGTGTAATAGGATGAGAAGATGAGACATTTGCAATTGGGTAGTCCTAGTCACTTATGGTGGACAAGTCGAAGAAAGAAATAATTGATTTGAGTGAATGGGCAGTACGAAGTTCTCAATTTAACTAATTAAGAAGATTTCATGTAGCCTTTTGTCCGTGCCTGGAAAAATTTATCGTTATACATAGATGAGAAGTGCTGAACACAATGAATAAGTGAGGGATGTAATTCTTCAATGCAGTTAGGATGTACAAGATTCCCTTTATTATAAGTAAGCGGACTTTCGCTCAAAGGCATTACCACAATCACAGGTTAGAAGAGAGGATTGCTGAGCCTCTTGCGCTGTCAGCGTCATGGGGAACAATTAGTGGCTGCTTTTTTGCTATTATTACTTCATTCCAAATTCAGTGGCAGGACTTGTGATAGACCCTCTGAAAAGCGGATGAGGATAGTGAAATGCATAACTGCGAGGCTAGGACACATTGGGATTGAGAGTATTACATAGGCTCTTAATCTATCTCTTTAGTAGGGAAGAAAGAATTAAGGCAACCAACCACAGTTGCAGTGTGGTCGTTACACTTGATTTTGGTTGCGGTTTAATGGATGGTAGTGTGCCAATGCTTGCCTGACCTTAGCATTTCTACCGTGCTTGAACACAAGCGCAAGATAGCGCACTGGTACTATGTTAGCAGGTTTTACCAACTTGTAGTGAGTGGCTATTTACCAGTAATAGTCTTCCTGGTCATGTCAAAGTCATTGATCCTCATTAGCACATACAATTCAATGTTAATTGAGTGCGAGGCAACTGCGTGGTGGAACTGACCGGTGGCTTTACTTTGGACGGCAAACAATAGTTGCAATCATTGGTTGAGTTTGTGTTGTAGTAGGTACGGGATCCATCGCATTTGCCCCTCATTTAGCAGATGTCAAGAATGCAGTGATTTCATCCAGGCAGCTAAACCATCATCTAACTTGATTTGATATCTAACAAAATAGATCAACCGAATCCTCTCTATCCCATGTTTGCACTGATAGAGATGCGATAGTGTGGACAGGTAAATCACTCGCTCTTCAAAATAAGCTTAAATTGAGGTATGCTAGGCCTTGGGTATGTCTATGTGTGGTGTGCATACCAAAAGGATTTTATGTAGCATCATGTTCTAGCATGGCAGCATTTAACTTTGCACCCAGTCACACACTTAGAATAGAACAAACTGGAAGGCAGTCTGGCCATAAACAAAGCTTTCATTCACCTTCACTATAATTGCGCAGCATAGTGAGCAAATACACTGTGATTAGTAAGGAGTATGGTGCCAGAATACAGGGCTGTCGCATGTCATCAATGCGGTCAGGATAAACCCTCCACACTGATTGCTGATACTTACGTCTATTATTGACTGACCAGTGTGAGCTCGACGATGCAATTAAATGGTGAAATTCTGCGGCGGGTTTGCTAAAAGTAATGCAAGCATAGAACCGTAGCATGTATTCATGGAATCCAACATAATTGGTGCAATGTGAATCTTGGAGACAGGATGGATTGTCCACTTAGACAGAGATAAATGTCGCCTAGTTGCGCCCGTCTGTCCTCCATTGAAGCTTACACCGTCGCAACCTGGACTCGTGAGATAAGACACGATTGTTGTAACGAAAAATGCACTTAGTTTGCATGCTTGGCATTAAATTTTGTTGTAACGTAGGGTATGTAGAGCTAAGCATGTTTTGAGATTAATTGCATGTGGTTTCGCCAAATTGCAACTCGCAGCATATAACATGCTGCCATGCACCGAAACAGTAGAAGAAAGGAGGTAAAAGCCGTATCTCGCCTCCAACAATTATGAGCGCCCATTGATGGAAGGCGATTCATGCTGCCGCATCAAAGCCCGTTGTCGCGCTAGTCGGAATGGTTAATCAGTCTGCCTCTATGAGAGATCAGCAATGCGGGCGAGTTAACCTTGCGGTTTCAACAGTGAACGATCTTTGGGCATCGGCGTGGTAGATTTGAATACCAACAACTTTACATGCAAAAAGTAATGAGCTTACGATGAAAGGCGAAGAGCTGAGGCAACCATTTGTATATAATTGTCTGGCTCCGGGGGTGAAATAGTTCCCAAGTGCCTCACGGGTGGCAGGTGTTATGCACGTGGTGATTCCAGTCAGACTATTATGTTCGTCGCAAAATTGGATTCAATTTTCAGCAAAACTCAATCAAATGAATGCGCCTTACAGCAATTTTGCATTAAGTAAAACGCGATGAGTTTAGTGGGTAAATAATTTTGCGCAGGTGTTGTGACTTGTCACGATATCCTTCACAACTGGATGTGTATTTCGTGGATTACGAGCTGGTTTCTGGGCAGAGATATGACGGATTTGTCAAAGCGATACTTTGAAGATGAGGGATCATGGTAGTTGTGGCTACTGGCAGCCACTCACTGGGACGTAAGAGAAGCAGAATCATGTAGATCGTTTTATCACTCGAAATGTAACGTAGTTAAGCGCATCACACCTCTACTATCAGCCCTTGCCAAGTACACCTACTGACAGTGTAGTGTCTGACAAAAGAGACAGAGTAGTTAGACACTCCACAGCAAATTGCATTTAGGCATTGTTTTACTTAGCTAAATGCGTCAGTCCCTTTCACCAAATGCCTACCTCTCACACTCAGTTGAAATGAAGGAGAACTTGTCATGACTTGCGAGTGTAGGTATTTGGATCCATATCTGCTGACGTACCGCCCTTTCTAAACATTTGTGCATGACATACAAATTCCAAACGCATTTCCTTGCCTACTACACCTTCAACCAACTCACTGATTGTCACAATGCATGGTTTGATACAGTGGCATTAGGCAGGACTCAATTCTACACCTCAATGGGGATGGATGGAGCAACGCTGATCACGCCAAACACTTTCTAGTGGCTCCGATTTCGTAGGGATTTCTCAAAAATAATGGATGTTCAACTGAGTCCTTCTCAAGATTTTGCAGTCTTCCAAATCTCGAACGTTATCATTTCAGTACATTTATGGTTATACAGTGCTGAATGAAATGCAGGCAAGAACACGGCTTCTTTGGAGGAGAAGTGCTACAGAACCAGTAAAGTTGCGAATGAAAAATAACGTTTGTGAGTGAGATAGGGGGTGGCAGATTAAACACTGTCGTTGTGAGGGATCACGTGATTTCATCAATGCTTTGCGCAAGTCATGGGGTGTGAAATTACATGTATCCCGTGCTAATGATTCTGCCTCCAACCACCTCAATCATTAGCATCAGGGTGCACCGAGGAGCAGCTTGAGATTAACAGTGGCGCAAATCCGTGTATTTAGATCTCGGGTCAGCTATTGTGAGCATGTCAATTCATGGAGTCGCCTTCATCTTGTAGGTACCCCTTCGTTGTTTGGAAAGCCATCAACACTAAGTAGAGGGTGCGCGCTGGAAAACAGGAAGAGAAATTGCAAATGGCATTTTGGGCGCTCTTTACGCTGTACTCACATTGCGCCAATGCTTCTTACATGCAGGGATGTAATTTCAACCTAAAATTTGTGTGAAGTCAATGGGAAGATGAACGGCGGGTGTCAGCAGGCTACCAGTGCACTACTCTGCATGCAAGTTATGCATATTGCTTGATCTAGCGTAAAAAGGATGAAGTCAATCAATTGCTGTCATGCTGGTATTAATTTGTGGCACACTCAAAAGCCACTCCTCCCAGTGGTTTAAACTCATTCTGCTCCACTCCAAATGGAGCTGCAGACTACAAGGTGTAAATATTTAAAGTGACACACGGTGCATGAAATCCACATTATCGCAGCAGCTGACACTCTGCCATGCGCATAGTCAGTTAGTGGACCGTGTTTATGATGAGATACGAGTACGTGGAACTGGAAAATAGCAAGCAGCAACCACTAGTAAACACGAGTCTTGAGGTGACGTCATGTATATGTCATGACGTGTGAGTGTGAGCCCATAACGCTTTCCACTCGAACGTGTTTTAAAACTGGCCCCTCAATGGACACGCGCTATCCCACACAGATTGTCAAACATTTGCGCAGAACAGCACCGCTATATTCACACGTGATAAAGCCAAATCCCAATGGCACACCAACGTCTAGTCCTGAAGCTTGGACGCTACGTGGCATGAACCTCAAATTGTGACCATGCTTGACGATCTGGATTGCATCTAGAATACTTGCAATTCTAAAATACCTTACTTTACCGGAGGGTGCGCTAAACTCGGCTGCAATGCTCTCCCATCGCAATGATCCCAAAACTTTAATGTAAGCATCCCACAATCTGAAAGCATTTTCGGTAGCACATCGGTTTGTCTATCTGCCACCAACTCTGCTATAAAAATTGTAAAATGAGGAGGTGAGAGCAACAACGCCACCATAGCAGAGCGTGTGTGAGGGGTTCAGTTTCATCTCTTTTTCAGCATGTGACATCACACAGTTATTTAAGCGCACAAGGTACTTGCTGGCAATGAATGGCAGCGTTTTCATTCGCCGCCCATTAGGGGACTAACCCACCTCTCACTTTGTCCTTCTGTTTGCATTTGGGTGCAAAGATCAGTTT
Source organism: Taenia saginata (assembly GCA_001693075.2). Lineage (NCBI taxonomy): Eukaryota > Metazoa > Platyhelminthes > Cestoda > Cyclophyllidea > Taeniidae > Taenia > Taenia saginata. The sequence goes on along the minus strand of LWMK02000266.1, from coordinate 29,349 downwards.
CGGCAAGCTTGTACAAAATGCTAAATAAATCCAATGGAGCGAGTGGAATCGTGCAATCCGGACTGTTCTTGTACTTAAGCTGCACTTTACTTGCCTCAACCTATGCAACATACCTGTGACTAAGTAGGTTTCGCTAAGGCTTTTTCAAAGGGGAAATCCCACTACAACGCGTTCTTGCCTTCGCACGCGACTATAATTGAGTGGAGCCAAACCGATACGTGGAAGCACTTATTTGACTGCAGTTGTCTGGAAAACTAATCACACTGGACTGCGGCAATGATTCGCTATGTAATCTTTGCGGAGAGTTGGGCAAAATTTGAGAACTGACTAACAGAGAGTAAAAAGGCAATGCACTGAAGTGGGAATTTCGCTCAAATTTAGGATGCTGGGAATCCTGGACGCATTCCATACCATCATGGAGGGTCAGAATATGAGGCTTTTATGGCGCACCATCCATAGTTCAAGACTACGCAGTAGTACATGAATGTAGTTCGACTTTTCCAGGTGTGCTGATGGAGCGGTTCTGCACAACTGTTGAAAGAGTTGGGTGAGACAGCGCGTGTCCATTGAAGGGCTGGTTCTATACTTCTTTTAACTGGAAAGTGTCATGGACACACACTCACACATCATGACACATACGGTGTCACCTCACGAGGTTTATTCACTACTAACTACTGCTAGCTCCTTTCCAATCCCACTTAAGCGGATCTCACCACAAATGCAGCCACCAAGAGGCTATGCGCATGAATGTTCTCAACCGTCGCAACGCAGCAGATTTCCAGCGTCGTGGTCCACTTTCAATAGACCACTCTTTGTAACCCGGAGCCCCATTCGCAGCATTTGTTTTCTATGCTTGGAAATTATGCAAATATCCAGTCAGACATGTGGGACTTGTGTGCAGTCACCCTAAATGTCCTTCTTGCAAATTTAACACCATTTTACTTTGCACGTGCCAACTTAAACAGCGTCTTCGCATCCCCAGTTGCCGTGAGTTGGATTGAGATCAATTAGCCTTACACCTTGGCTACTCAGCACATTTCCAAGTTGTATTAATCACTGAATGGAGCGCCTGGTGAAAGTAGACGTGCAGTGTGGATTAGCAAGTGTTTTTCCACATCAAAATTTGTACAGCAAGACTGATAGTGGCAATCAAGTTCATTCTGCCGTTTCAGAATAAGCTCTTGTGCAGTAAGTAAATTCGTGTAGCGAAGGCAATTATGTGTCTGCGTGCGTAAAGAGAACGGAATATCCTGGCAAAACATTCTTTGGAATGAGTGCCCCCAAAAGCCCTCTCTCCCGAGTACTTGCCTCTTAAGCAAAACACAAAAAGTTAATACGAAACGGCTGATATTTGACAAGCTTTAAGGCGAACCGACGGCAATGCAATCCACATTTAACCAGATGACTTTAAATTAAGGGCGGATTTTGGTTAGCCAGTCAAGCTTCATAGCAAGCAGTTATGACGAAAGACTAGAAGAAATTTCGTCATGTTGCCAGATTGGATGGCAGAGAGAGATGCCACAAAACCACCTTACTTGAATGGTAGAGATGAGCGAGTCAGCATGAAATTTGGGTGCGCGTGTGCTAGCAGAGTGGCCAATGGGAGGGGCAGAGGCGCATATCGCTTCACAGTTTGGGTGCTGAGTTAACAAGATGTAGGGCTAATTGATCTCAATCCATCTCACGGAGAATAAGAACGCAAAAACGCTGATTAAGTTGGCACATGCAAGGCAAAATAGTTTGAAGTATGTAAGAAGGACATTTAAGGTGACTGTAGGTTTTAAGTAAAGAAAGTTTGGGCTTACTGTACAAAAGTCCCAGCTGTCTAACTGGATACTTGCGTACTTCCCAAACATGGAAAACAATCGCTGCGAATGGGGCTCCAGGTTAAAATGAGTGGTCCATTCAGAGTGGACCACGAGGCATTAAAATTGCAATATCACAGCAGCTGAGAATATGCACACACATTTTCACTTGGTGAGCTGCATTTATGGTGCGATCCGCTTAATTGGAATCGGAAAAGAACTGGCATCAACCTCTAGTGGACAAGCATCGTAAGCTGGCGTCGTGTGTGTCATGATATGTGGGTGCGCGTAACTAACACTTCCCAGTTAAACAAAATATAGAACTTGCCACTCAGTGAACACGCGTTGTCTCATCCACATGTTCAAACAGTTGTGCATAACTGCACCATCAGCGCATGCGCTAAAGGCAAATTACAAACACACCACCATCTAGTCTCGAACCATGGATGCTATGCGACAACAGTCTCATATTCATAACCTCCGTGATGGTCTAGAATACGTCTACAATTCCTGACAACCTAAAATTTCGCAACATTTCTACATCACTGAATTACCCCTTTACTCTCTGTTGATTACTTCTCCAAATTTGCCCAGATTACCGCAAACATTACACTAGACACGAAAGTGCACGCTAGACACGGGTCATGTTCTATTCTCCTCTGAAATGAGACAATGCTTCTTCCTTTGTGAACTTATGTCACGGTCTCCTCTCCACGACAACTTTTTAGGTGTGGCACTGGAGTTTATAACACATTCGCACCCTTATTCACTAATGAGGAGACACGAAGCTGAGAAAGGCACCTTCAAATTGACACCCGATCCAAAGTCAGCTTGCTTATACTGGCTCATGCGATGGTGACACGAAAAACAAACAGGTTTCTAAGACTCGAATCTGCCTTGTACATTGTCTTAACTTTCACGTCTGTACGCCTTGCTAATGCCGTGAATGCGACTTAAGTGCTGATTCACCCACATTCTAATTCACATCATATCATTCAATGCATAAATGCTGAGGTTGTCTTGTGTGTCAAGGCCACACATCTCATAGGCTGGTATGCTTGTGGCACATTCCTATAAATGCGTTGAGGTTTGTGAATACATTGTCTTTCTGCATTGGAGATGTCTCTTCAGTTCCACCTCGTGCTGTTAGCGATGTCGCTTGTGACAGAGAGCTGCAGAGGAGCGGCTGGTAAGATGCAGTCTACACTTTCGTGCTTATCAGCATTCATGCTTTTTTCCCTCATTCATATGTGCTGCTTCAACTGGTAGTAATTGATACCTACACTAAATTTGATTGCATTTACGCACATTTCAACAAGCATTATCTCCACATCGTTCATACAATCATGTGCCCACAATAGTTCACACTCAATGAGTGCAGTAACTGCACATAAATTGAAGTCACACACACAGTTCAGGTTGAGTGACACACACAAAAAAGATGGTGACAGTTCCACCGTGGATGAGATACTGCTACCAACGCACGGTTCCATTCAACTCTGTAGTGCATTGTGCACAAACAGACACTCGATGAGAAGGTGGACAAAAGTGTCAGCAACCGAATGATTCGAGAATGCCATTCACTAATCCCTGTCTGTCTTGCAACATGCAAGTTGAACATGTCATCTTGGAGGCACACACACACACACAGTAGAGTCATGATCAACGCTTCTGCAGCAGCTGTCTTCAAGGTGACAGCGGTGAATATTCCACACTTCTCTTCCTGAATGGTTTGGAATATCTACAGCAGCTTTACTAGTCAATGGTGTATTTCTTGTTTTATAGAGAAGAAAGCGGCAGTAAATAATACTCTTCCGGAACACTTCTATTGGAAACACATTGGGGCTCACACCATCACTCTAGCTTGGAACACTGGGAAACTGGGTGAAACATATGCGGACATAATTGATATTCGAGCAAGATCATACAAATGTAACTCATCACGGGTGGAATCAGCGGATTTCTCGAAAGGAAGCGTCACAGTTACTGGGCTGGTGGCCGAAACGAATTACACTGTGATTGTACGCAAATTTGGAAAAGGCCAAGTTGATGAGATTTACAAGGGATACGTTGTTACTAAACACTTTGTCAAAACCAGCGCATCTGCCTTCACTTCATCAATCTCTGCGATCCTAATCACCTGCATGGCTGCACTGATTGCTTGAGATTGGCGTAAGTCAGCACAAATTGGCGACATTTTCAGCTATTATCAAATGGCGGTCTATGAGTAGCGCTACTTGAGCCTCTGTTTCCCTCTTCAGGTTTCCAAGGTGCTGGCAATGCACCAGCACCATTTGTTCCTGCTTGGCTACCAATTATGTACACTTTACCAGTCGTTGGGTTATTGACAAATACAACACTTTTATGCTTACTTCAGACTTTTCACATTCGCTCACCTTGTAATGGCTCGAAAATGGGTTTGTGCCAGGGGGAGGAATATGGCGAATAGCATTAATGTTTTAGGGCTTATATTCCAAATAGTCTCCCATTCTTATTACTAAAGGGACACGTAAAACTCGGTTAGGATTAGCCCTGCCACACAACAAGGACATCACGAAAGATTGCAAACCGCGGTTTGAACACTCTTCATGCTGCTCTCCCGTTCTGTCATTGCTTCATGCAAGTTGGGATGTAATTCCAACCTGACTGCTTGTGAATTAAACGAACGGTGGGTGTGAACAGATTACTAGCGCCCATCGCTTCGACTATCGTAGGGCGAATGACATTCAGCAGGTGCTGCTATGCTAGCATTAAGCTAATCGCAGCTGCGGACACCTGCATCAGACTCAGCCGCAACTGCTGTCAGAGGTTTACTAGAAAGGTGTGTTAAACTCGATAACAATGCTTTCCCATTTCAATGTTTGAAAAACTCGAAGGCAAGCATCCCGCAATTTGAATGCATTTTTGTTCGCATGTTGGTCTGTCTGGCACAAATTCTGTTATAAAAATTGAAGAAAGGAGGAGTTGAGGGTAAATTTGTACTCCAACGGTGCAGTGTGTGTGTGGAATTTTCATCTTGACGTCCTTTCTAGCACGTGATAGCATGCAAGTATTCGAGCATAAAATGTACCAGCTGGAAATAAAAGACAGCATAAAACGTACCAGCTGGAAATAAAAGACAACCCATTTATTTGCCGTCCATTAAGAGACTAACCCACTACTCATTCAGTCCTCCAGTTTGCATTCAGGTTCAAAGACAATTTTCGTGAGCATGGACAAAGTGCTAAATAAATTCTGTTGAGGAAGTAAAATAACAAACTTGGACTGTCGTGCACCTCAATTTATGCAGCAGGACTGTTGCCGGGGAGGATTCGTTAGGGTGCCTTTGACAAGGAAACTCCCGTGACAATGTGCTTACGCCTTCTAATTGGTAGTAATTGAGATAAATCAAAGTGGTATGTGGAAGCCCTTATTCGAGTGGAGTTGTTTGGGACACCAATTACGCTAGATTGTGGCGATGGTTTGTGGATTAGCCCCGCCACTCCCACCTCATCACTACCCGTGAGGCAACTTTGTCACTTCACTCACGCCGTCATTTAGGTTGGCTGTTACTTCTGCCTGACGAAGTCCGAAAATGAATTTCCCTATGGGAAGCCCACAGTTAATCGCATGCCAAGAAATTTCATAATAGGCACAAATCTGCACGCATATCTCTTTAGCACCTTTGGTATTGGGCCATTCTAGCAGTCACTGTTTCTTTATTCGCCTCATCAGAAACGACTCGTTATCCTTCCTGAGGATGAGGCAGATATAACTCTGGCTGGTTGGCATTACATACAGATGTGTGTTGAGTGTGTTTGTGGTCAATAGATGGTCAAGGTAAACCAAATGCTTGAGGCTTTGAAGCGTTCTATGCCTCCGCCACCTGTCATTGGCTACTCGGCCATCACACACGCACCCAACATTCACACACTTCCCCGTTACTCAAGTAAGCTATCTACGATGCACTGGAAGAGGGGCGTTTTGCTGCAGAAAAGCATGAACCGTTTATACTTGTGTCAGTTTTCTCAAACTAGGTGCACACACTGCATCTTGCGCTAAACTGATCATATCGCAATTATCTTTCCACATGCCTTACAGAACAACAGCAAGCGCTGCATATCCACAAAGATAGGACAACTCTGACTCTCGCTCCACTATTACATACCAGATTTGCTGGAGTGTCAAAGAGATGGTCCATAGATTTGTTCTTTGAAGGTCTCACATTTGTGCTTAGTGGGTACGCCATAGGCTAAATTAATCAGACCTGAAGAAAGAATACTTAGGGTTGGCGCATATGAATCACATTTGTCAAGCGGAATATTTGCATCATCACCTCGCTGGTCATCATTAGAAAAGGAGAAGTTGCTGACCTTCACCATTTGACATGTTGTGCTGTGCAAACCACCGCCGGCAAATAGTGGCCATTCGATTTCTCCATATCCTGCTGGCAATGTGCTTTCATCTTTCGCAAACACAGCACTCATGTGCTTTCTTGTGCTTGTCTTCTGCAGTACTGACGTGAGGATTGTGGGCGATGGCACACTGATGTTCACTGAGTCGCGACTAAAATCAGGTGTGGCGCACCCCACCACAACTGCAGTCGATGGTCCTGAATCCCCCTTCTCGACCGACAGGGTGGGTTAATCTCCTCTGCAACACCCATCATCTCAATGTCGATAAGCTTCGTGATTATGCATTCCACTATTCTCGTCTGCTTATCGCTCAGTCTGTCACAAGACCTACCATTTAAATTGAAGTTAGAAGATCATAGCAACTAAACCGTGTCGATTTGTCCGCCTACGAGGCAGATGGTGTGGGAGACATGGCTTGACCTCCTTTCCAGCATGTGACAGCGCAAGTGCATTTAAGCACTAAGACGGTTTGCTGAATATAATGAAAGCCATATTAATTCACCAGCTTTTGAAAGATTGAACGTGTTTTAGTGTATTCTGCAGTTTTCATTTTTTGCTGGTTAGATTGGCAGTTTTCCTTTACCCAATCCAGTTTTTGCTTCTCTCATTTCACAGGGTTTAACTGTGAAAAGCGGGTTTGGGTAGGGAGTTCATAACGGGTTGATTCCCAAGTAGAAGTGCTGCCATGCAACATTACTCTCCTCTGGTAGTAGCAATAAATTCTTCATACGTGTGTCTCCGTTACCACGAGAAATGATCATCACAAAAATGTATCATACGTCGCCTAGTCTACATTAACCTGTGTCTGAGCAACATGAGGCAGCGGCAAGGTGAAGTGTTATACAGCTGCTAAAATACAGAGGGAAGGTAAAAAGCAAGAGTTTAAAATATGGCAGCATCCTGTTAGATAGGTGAGACTTGTGTGTAGACACCATAAATGTCCTTCTTTTAAACCTTACACGATCTTACTGTGAGTGTGCCAACTTAATCAGCGCTTTTGCATTCTCAGTCACCGTGAGGTGGATTGAGATCAATTAGCCCTACATCTTGGCTACTCAGCACATTCCCAAGTTCTAGTAAGCATTGAATAAAACGTCTGGTGGAAGTGAGCATGTGATGTCGATTGATTAGCATGTGAGCTGATAAGAGGTGTGTGGGTTTCAAGCCTCAACGACATTTCAGCAACTAGTACTCAATATGGAAATTTGTGCGGCAGAGCCTGAATTTGAAATCAAGCTCGTCCTCCCGATTCAGACTAAGTGCAGCATTCCCAAGCTCTTTTGCAAAATTTTGGGCATCTCTTCCAACATTGTCGTAGCCGTTTTTTATATAATAAAGGCAAGTATGTGTCTGCGTACCTGAAGTGAGTCGAGTATCCTGATTTTTATTTTCGGTCCGAATGCTCTGATTAGCCATCTCTCTGGTTTATTTGCCCAAAAGGCAGCTAACTGACTGGTTGAGCACCCAATCCATAGGTAGTCAGAACCAATGCAATTCACTTAACTGCATTTGCTTTGTAATTTTAGCCAAATCGACATGCACAAATTGCTTTTAAAGTTAAATGCAAAGTGGTTGTCATTTGACGAGCTTTACAGAGAGGTGTCGGCAATGCAGTCTACAATTAACTGGACGTCACTGAAAGAGAGGCAGGTTCTGATTGGTCAGTCAAGCATCATAGCAAGCATTGGAATTGGGTGTGGAACGGTTATGACGAAAGATGAGAAGAAATTTCGTCATTGTGCCAGACTGGATGGCAGAGAGGGATGCCACAAAACCGCCTCACCTGAATAGCGGAGACCGGCACACACGCGTAAAAGTCGGACGGGTGGGTGCGTGCTTGCTTGCTTGCGTGCGTGCGTGCGTGATAGCAGGATGGTCAATGGGAGGAGGCGAAGGAGGCGCAGATCTCCTCACAATTTGGGTGACCTTGACCCCACATTGATCGCTAGCACACTCAACACACATCTGTATGTGATGCCAACCAGTCAGAAAGAATTGTGCAAGTGTGCCAAACTGCAGAGTTTTCCACATTGCTGTCGCGTCGGTGGTTATCTCTTAAAAGTGAGACAGAGTAAGGCGCTGTAGGATTGTAGACATTCCAGAATTGTTCCACACCACCAATCATGCTCGGAATCTGAGACTTGGGATCTGCGATTCATCAGGTAGCATCCATATCTCAAGGCTAGACGATGATATTTGGGTGTAATTTGCCTCTCCCACACTCCCACTTGATGGTCTCTTCTCCTTCACAGGAATCTCCACCAAATCTACTTATTTCCCAACATTTCCATTCACTGAGTTTTCTTAGTAGCATTCATTTCATAAGAGCTTGAATTCCACACACTGCACATTTTTCAACGACTTATTACAGTTATGCAGGCTCCCAAATCTGCGTATGCTAGGGAAGTGATCGTGAGGATGTCGAGTCAATATGAAGCACCCTTGCATAACCTGCCTACTCGCTGGATGTTATAGCTCAGATAAGGTGACAAGTTATGTGAGCAAATTTTACTCCATATGCTTAGCGCGGGATACACGTTAGACAGAAATAGATCATGGACAGTAATCCAAACTGAAGCCTTATTTGCATAGTGTAATCATACTTTAACTACGTTCGCTGTCCCAGATACTCAGTCTACAAAATCTGTCCGGTGGTGTTGGAATGGCTTCGTCAGGTGGTCAATATGGCTCGTCTTTGTGATAATTTCATTGTTTGTATGTGTCAGGTTCAGTCTTTCGCCACGGTAGACGAGCATAGGTTGCATCGATCCATCCAACAGTAGACCAAGGCCTAATGCGACTTTTAAACGCCCCAATGTTTGTGTTAAATGAAGCTGGATTAGTGTGGCTGGTATGTCCAGTACGTTTAACTTTAAAATCTCAGTTGGCATCGTATCCGCTAATGTTGTGTAAAAGGGCGGTATCATGATGGTCATTTGTCACTTAGATTTGTTTAGGCCTTATAGCCCTCGAGCTGGTAGCGCTACACGAGTTTTGAAGGTGTTGCACTTTACTACTGCACTTCGTAGTTTTATAATACTGGATACAGTAATCGTCTGTCAGGCGAAATTCTCGTAGCTAGTGACACGATTTGAGTAGAGGTGTGGATTTCCAGTTGCTGGAGACGACTCCATTGGGAAGGATGTCAAGTTTAATTTGTTGGTAAAGGCATCGACTGCAGCAAATCCGAGAACGGAAGCGTGTTTATGTGTGTTGTGATGTGGTGCAGTGCGACAACTAAGGCTTACTTCAGTAGTATTCACTCACTCGTACTCGTAGGTGATCGTGTGCGCCAACAGCAGGTGTGGTGTGTTTGGGCGATGGAAACTACGGAGGAAGAGAGAATACAAGTAAGTCTATTAAGCATAAGGAAGGGCAGCACGGAGCAGGCTAAGTAACACAACATGGACAAGCGCTGCTACCAATAACGGTTGGGTGTTTTGGATAACGTGCCTTATCTTACCATTCTGCTTGCCTTAACCGCGAATATGACTGGATGATCTGTACTCACTACAAATACTCTTTGCATCAGACAGTGTCCTGCAGTTCGTGATCACCTTGAGAGAACAGGACAACCTCAAATGTAGTCCTAGCGTCGGCTAACAGGAAGAGTGGCAATGTTGATTAATGAAACTGAGTGATGCTGTAATAAGTGAGTGTCAGAAGATCTAACTTAGTGTGATGCAGACTTTGCCACAAATAGAAATGCCCCTTGAACACATTGTTTGACGATGCGTGGATGGGCTATTTGCTAGTGTATGCGTAATCCAGTAGAAAGCGTGGACTGCAGAATGCGTCGCTGAATGTAAGAAGCCCTTTGCATGATACTCTTATCCACTCCTGTGTGTTGGCGGCAGAATTCCCAAAGACGTTGCAAAGTGTATTATGCTGTATTCTGCAGTCAATGCAATTGAGAGGTAGTATCATCTGGAAACTTGCATCGTCTTCAATGTCGCAGGATAAGCATAGTTGCTATTATCTCCACCGTTGTAAGGCGTCTGCCTACAGTTGTGACTGCGGCTTCTCCACTTGGGGTATGAGAGCTTTATCTGGTATCTGGCTGGGTACATTACGGCATTTGGCATAGCGGACCACATCTTTGGCCGTGTGGTGCCTAAAATTGAGTCTGCTGACAACGATCTCATAACAGCTGACCCGAAGATTACTGATGGGATAAATTCAGTGTACTCTTCATTCATTAAAAAAAGAAAACAAATATTAAAATCAGGAACCAAAAAACATTTGACGCAGTGGGACAAACTATGTTGGGGAAGCATTGGTTTGAGTTCGTTGCTCCGTTCTAACAGAATACCATTTAGTCCCACTGTTATCTAACATTTAACTGTATGGCGAAGTTACTCCATTTATTGTTTCCTAATAGTGGCATTGAAGGAGCGGTTTTCCAGTCACCTAGCACTTGCTGTTGCTTTAGTACAGCCCACCGGCACTTCACGCTGTCCTACACTGTGAGTTCGGCCATTTCACACATTTGTAAGTGGTGGCTCGTCAGAGTGTCGAGGTGGGAAATGTAGACCTCTTGAGTGGGTGATAATGTAGTGGGCTGTTTGCAATCTTAAATGATTGTCCTTATTTCCACTGCGATTATTAGCACGAAAGCCATTTACCACTACAAAGCGGTTGCTTGGTCACTCAGTCGAGCGGAAAACTTCCTCACACCAGTTGGTCTTCACAACGCGGATGGTGCTGCAATCCACCACCATCCGCCAACGTATGTGGGTGTGATGCATCAACAATACCACCACACATCACCTCTATGTCATAGATGCATAAAGGTTGTTCCATTCCTTGGAGTAATCAGTGCTGATGGTTGGGCCTCGCCTGTCAATCTTACAACTTGGAAATTGGTAACAGGAAGCCATTCCAACCACGCGCAACTGCCAGTCGTTCCTCCTAATGAGATGAACATGCATGCCAGAAGTCTCGTCGGCATACGTTTGCATAGACGTCCAACAAGAGCAAATCCAATGCATTCTTCTTATGCCCCTTTATAACGGTTGTCCTTCTGAGTTACCCACCCTCCACTTGCTTCACACCTTCACTCAATGCTCAACAGTTACTGATGAGTGCGTAGGTACTATGTTTGTGACAGTAAAAGGATAAGTCGGCCTTCGTGAAAGACCATCTATATGATGAAGTCTGTCACTTGTTTGTTCTATTTCTCTTACAGGAATAAAGGTTTTACTTATATGTGGTTTGCCTTTCATGCATAAACCGCAATTGTTTTAGTCGCACAAATATTCGGTGAAGCGCGCATACGAACATCTGCAGTTGACTCAACTGCTATCAATGGTTTAAGCCCCTTTGTCCTTACCGAGGGGTGTGTTAAACCAAGCCGCAATGCTCTCCCATCTCAGCATTTTCCAAACGCAAATTTCACAATTCACAATCTGGCTACCGCAAACTCTGCTATAAATATTGAAAAGTTGAAGAATGCAGAACGTGTTTGGGAGGTTCAGTTTGACTGCCATCCTAGAATGTAAGAGCATACAAGTATTCTCTTCAGCACGCATCCTGGTGCAGCATGGATAAAGGACAATGCTGATTAAAAAGTGTAAGAGTAATATTGCCCGCATCTGCTAAGGAGGTCATGAGTGTTGTATGCTCCGTTTTGACCTGCTACGATTGTGCAATTCACCACTTTGTTAGACTTTTGCGAGGGGGCTAAAAGAGAAGTAAATTAAGGAGGGTGGGTGCATCTAACGTGAGCCTGGTAGTGGCGGGGTATGCAGCGATAGAGACAGCCCAGGTACCGAACCCGTATATGATTGGCTTATTGGTTACTAGCTGTTATTTTATAGGAAGCCCTATGTGTACAAATACATGGAAGCATACAATGTGAGGGTAAGTTGAAAGGGAAGGCAGACAAGCACACGGTCACCCACAATGTGCAGCGCTATTTCGAAGTGTGTCCTGCCACCGCTTCGGAGGGAAACGTCAGCTCTTGGATGTCGAAGTGTATCCTGCCACCACCTCGTAGGGAAACGTCAGCTCTTAGATGTGGGCTGATTTTACATTTTCACATCCCTCCACTTTACTTTATTCGACATTGCTCACCGTTGTAGATTTGACAATGCAAGCGTAGTAGATCTCGCTGCACTTTACCACTATAATCAGCTTGTGGCGTCCTCATCAAGCTGCTTCGAACATCTGCTCGCCCGAACTTTGAAACGCTCATAACAATGCTCAGACTAGAACGATGAAATTCATCCTATGAACTCTTCTGACGAGACTCAGACGCTGCGCAGACGATGGTGGTAGCGAAGCTGGTGGCAGGCGTAACCCGTCTAGATAAGCAAACCTCATGATCCAACCGAATGCCTTGCTACGAGTGTGACATGGAGGCCAGCCTGTCCCGTTTACGCTCGTTTCCTGCTTACACACGAACAGGTCAGTGTGGACTCGTGTAGCAAACAATTGCAAATAATAGGTCTTCNACACACGAACAGGTCAGTGTGGACTCGTGTAGCATACAATTGTAAATAATAGGTCTTTAGATTGATAAACTCGCTAAGCTAGCCACTTCTTAAGGAAGGGTTCCTCCTAGCATCACACTGAGAAGACGTTTTTTAATTTGCAGTGGATATCCAGCTTCAAAGATGCGAACGGTGGCATTTGGAGACACAACACTCGTGTTAACACAGGGAAAGTTGGAATAAGAATATAAAATGAGCATAATGCGTCCATTTCCCACAATGTGCACCCATAAAAGACTGCATTCTGCAAATTTGCACAACTTACCCTTCGTTCGCGTTATGCCGGTAATGACGCGTGAGAGCAAGGGCTACTTAGACTTGATTCGCTTTCGTCCTTGCTTCAAGAGGCATCGAAATGTCACAAAGCAGTAGTTTCTTGTAAGTCTTTTAACACAGCAGCTGACGAAGTGCATCGGTAGGCTACAAAACCCTCAGAAGAAAGGCGCCGAAACATGTCTTCAAAATGCATGCCTTTTAACAAGAAGTGGCGAACAGATCCCTGTATGCAACAGACGATGTCAAGCATCTTGTTGCCTTTCCATCTTGCTGATGCTGCGGTTTCTCTTTATATACGATCTGACGCAAAGTTTATATCCACTACGTCAAAAGGCGCTATTTTTCGGTAGGATATACAAATTGACAATCGCGAGGTAGTCAGTTTGCTTCGGGAAACAGTGATTGCTTTTATGCTGGCGAAGCAAACTTCAGCAAAACTAATTTGCGTTGTTGCAGCGACCCCTTCTTCAACATTTGCAGAATCGTGGCCTGGCATTTGTTGTTTGCAACACGGAAAGACAATTGGTCCCCAGTAAATCTGTTGACAAATTGGTTGCCTCGGAATCCTCATTCAAGACCAGGTGAGTTTCATAGGCATTTCGAATTGATCTAGCTCCCACAGCCGGTGGCGACGTAGTGGATTAGTTGGTTTTGGAGCAAAGTCAATGTCGAGTATTCCTTGTGACACTGAGACAAAGTTAGCTAATTATTCGCACAGCTTACGGGCCAAATGAGCGATTCCACTACCTTTCACAGCCAACTGCAAAAAGCGTATTTTATTCAAGCCCACCGGCTTCATAACACCCTGCAATACATGAAAANTTGTGACACTGAGACAAAGTTAGCTAATTATTCGTACAGCTTACGGGCCAAATGAGCGATTCCACTACCTTTCACAGCCAACTGCAAAAAGCGTATTTTATTCAAGTCCACCGGCTTCATAACACCCTGCAATACGTGAAGGCGATGGATACAGCTAGCCGTAGAAAACGGTGAGTTAAAAATGTTTCTGCTAATGAATTTCTCGCATGTAGGTCCATCGCATTGGGGGAAAGGTTGGCAGTCTTACGTGATTGGAATGGCTTGCTGCTACCGACTTCGATGTCTTCAGATTGCCTAGCTATGTGCAAACATTGGCACTGATTGACATAAAGATTCGAAGAAATTGGGCGCATCTGCGACGACGAGGATTTGCATCGATGGATACAGCTAGCCGTAGAAAACGGTGAGTTAAAAATGTTTCTGCTAATGAATTTCTCGCATGTAGGTCCATCGCATTGGGGGAAAGGTTGGCAGTCTTACGTGATTGGAATGGCTTGCTGCTACCGACTTCGATGTCTTCAGATTGCCTTTGGGCGCATCTGCGACGACGAGGATTTGCAAAGGAGCGCTGTCAACGCATTATGCCCACATGCATTAACAAATGGCAGTGGATCGCATTGAGGTATCTATCCACTGTGAGGTTGGCCTCCATCAGACTGAGTAGCAAAGCGACTGATTTGCAATAAGAAATATTTTTACACACGTGAAAGAACAGCACTAAGGTTCCAATAGACCCAATACCTCATTGCTCAACCATCATGCCCACAAATCCCACCAAGACACTCTGACAGACCACGTTACATGCATGTATGAAATGGACAGCATCACAATTTTGGACAGCTCAAGATGCTAGTGGACTGGGATAAAGATAATAGCAAGTGTGAGTAGGCCCGAGATCCGCATGTTCAGTACAATTTAATAGACATAATGCATTGAGCGCATCACTGTACGGAAGCTAGAGCAAAGCACTGGATAGCAGCAGGATTGATTGATGAATAATTTTGATGCTTGTACTGTGCTGAGTTAGAAGGATTCAACACACTCGAATCAGTGTTCCACCACCACCACCACGATTTGTTCCGGTGTGTCAAATGATCTTTGAGGTATGATGTACTTCTGCTTTGTCATATTCACTAATTTGAAGGGTACACTGTAAATATTTTGCCGGCTATGCTCCAGTCAAATGTGGAGAGATTGTTATCCGAAGACACATTGAGGGCACCACGTGGCCACAGATTTGCTCAGCTTCTTCAAAGGCCGCATCGTATCCAAACAGACACTGGACAAATCTTTTGCACACTATGATTCTTCAGGAACGCTAAACGTTTTCGGACGGAGCAACACTCCTGTCCATACGATCGTAGGACGAAACCTGTGCAGAAGCGCATTCTGCAGTCAACGCTGCATATTAATTTGCTTTAGGTTGAGTTACGCAGTCACCGCCAATTTCACCATCCATGAAGCATCACTGACGGCGCTCTGAGGACATCCGTACTAGTAGCTAAGTTGGGATCACACTGAGCTAGACCTTCTGATGCCTACTCACTCCACCATCACCCTTCTGTCTGCGATCTAACACCGAGACTACAGCTGTGCTTGTCCTGCACTCCCAAGCNTCTAACACCGAGACTACAGCTGTGCTTGTCCTGCACTCCCAAGCTGATCACACACTTCACCACACTATCTGATGGAAAGGGTGCATGTTGAGATGAAGCAAGTGTTCCAAAACATCCAGCCGATATAAGGTGCAATACCTGTCCTTGTGTGCTTCGTCTCCTGCTCATGCTGCTCCTCCTTCAGCTTAAGAGTCGTGTTTGCATTCTCCTCCTCTGTGGTGTCCATCGCGCCATCACTCACCATGTCCACTATTGGCGACAGGGCTGTGGTCAGGCACGAGTGAGCAGACCCAACTAGAGTAAAGGTTCGGTTGTGAAACTGACAAAATGGGAGCTTCAAACAACACAGCACGGTGTAATTGCAGTCAAAGGTGCGATTCCGCAGCCTTCACACTAGTCGCCTACTGATGAACACAAGCTTGTTTAGCATGCTGTACCAAATCAAAACAGACAGGCGTTCACTCCTCTGACACAATCATAGCCACCCCTGTCTAATGCACCTACCTCCATGGTCTACGATTGACTTATCCACCGAAACCTGCCTCGACAATGCTGTCGCTAGCAGAACTTCGCTGCAGAAGCAGTCGCACATTTGAGGGTAACATCTCCTCTATCCGTATGGGCCAACTTGGATAAATGCACCTTCGTTCTCGGCTTTGCCCTGTCTGCTATATCCGTACTACCAAATTCACCCGCAAGTTCTTTTGAAAGGAAGACGAATTCACCGATGTGGACCTGAACCTCCACTTGAATTATGGTCTAGCTGCGAAAATCTTGGCTACTGTCCATTCTCACAACACAAGGACGTAAAAGGATGACGACTGAACAAACGGCAAAGCGACAGTAACAAGCAACACCCTTCATGCAACAAACCAATGCATCGCGTCTGACTCACAGGTAGCAGCTGTCATGTATGCAATGATTTACTTTGGGGCACTTGCGTTCATCGCATGATTGCATCCGATTCTTGGCATAATTCACTCAACCAAACGCTCTCCATCACAAGTTTGCATGGATGAGTTCTAAGCACGTGGGCACAACTGGATGTGTGCTTAGTGTAATCGGAGGGGGCTTCAGAGCCACAGCCAAAGTAAACACTCGATTTCAGTTTCGAGGGCTAGCAATCTTGATGTGGGATTGCGCACAACATGCGCAAAACGTGGTGCACGTAGAAAGAGTGCAGTGAGCCTTTGTTGTTTAAGGAGGACAAGTGGATGAGGGACGGAGACCTCATTGATTCCAACATGTTCCTTGAGATGCGTAAGTAGTGAGATAGGAGAGAATGCCCAGGCAGACAAAGAGGACACCGCCTTATCTACACTGGTCGCTCTCTCACCGAAACTCACGCCAATGCAATTCTGACCTGCCAGATCTGACAGCGTTTCCACATCCGCCTTTGCCAAAATATGCAAAACATAGTGATTGTGCATTAACTAATGGCAGGTTGCACTGGTTCATCAAGGTCTGCTGAAGCACATCGCAGAATGACATGAACTGAAGTCCTAGTTCCACAGGATATGGCCCCTGCACGCGCGTCATCAGGGTGGACTTAATCTCACGTGCTATCCTCGCCTCATTGAACAGCATCTGCACTGCTTGCTTTAAGTTCCTCCAACTACATGGCTCTATGCAACTCTGTAGTGCATCGCTCACAAATGGGCATGTGATGTGTAGGTAGGCAGAGGTGTCAAACTCCGATTCACTCCTACGCCGAGGGATGCCATTAACCAACGCCTATCTCCTATCGTCATTGCGTCCCAAAGGCGCACATAGTGGAGTCATGTCCCACACTACTACAGCCACCGCCATCATTGTGATAGCAGCGAATGATCCTCGTTGGCATTCCTCGATAACCTGGAACATTGGCAACACCGTCACTGACATTGCGCTCTGTCCTGCTTTATGGAAGTGAATGGAAGAGTAAACAACCGGCTCCAGAACACCTCCACAGCAGTCTCTCTGCATCCAACACCTCTACGTTAATTTGAGATGCCCAAAGCTTAGGTGAACAATGCGCTAGCCAGCTTGGAGACCGACACACGATGCAAAATGACCGCAAATACAACGGCTAATAGCAGCGTTGAATCAATTTACGCAGATGCATTTGTGAACTACTTGCAGATGAGGCGGCAAGGACAAGCATAATGTACAGCTCCACATCGAAAGATCACGTGTTCACTTACGAGAAGATGGGTCTGACTTAACTTCGTTAATCTCTGCGGCCGTATTCACCTGCATGGCGCTGGTACTCGTATGAGCTTTCCCAGTGTCAGTGCAAATTAGCGACAATACCACCAGCTGAGTTTACTCTACAAGTTTGCTAGGTGCAGGCACCTCATTAGTGCAAATGGTTTATGCTTGTTTACTACTTGAGGGAGGCCTTCTTCTTCTTGCTTCTCCAGCAATGGAATATGAGTGGCATGATCATCTCAAGATACAGCACAGCACACCGAACGTCCCCCTCACACCTACGCACAGCTATTAGGCGACGGTAGTGGGCCCAAGCTGCATTCCTGAGTTGAATTACCATGAAAAGGAACCCAGTAGTGTTGACCCACTATGCATTCAAAGCGAAGCACTTACAGATGAGTCAAATTAAACTAAAATATTTTATCTTACAAACAATAATTTTGGCATGCTTCGAAGTTTTGAATGCCTGAATGCAATTATGCATACTGCTGCTGCCAGGTAAATAGATAACGAAACCCATTCTGAAAGGTCGTATGTAACGATTGAGGGTCATATTGGAGGCTGCCCAACAAGTCGAAGCACAGTATGTAATGGCAAATCCCTACCCGTAAATGCAATGCATAGAATGGTTTGCAGCATCCACAATAGCACATGATTCGGATAAATTTGAGACTGTCTCTCATTTGACTCTGGTGAAGTGGACTAGCCCATGAACTGGAAGTAAGACAACAAGGGCTTAGACAGCAGGAACAGTCGAGGAGGCATGATTGAATGCTGCTCAATCTAAGGAAAACTACGTTGATACCACGTTGAAAGCTGGTCATGTGGCAAATAAGGTGCAAAGTTTTCAACTCTCTTGTGCAGTTTGGGTCTTCTCTTCTACTTGGATAGTTAGCATAACACAGGTTGCGGAAATGAGTCTAGGGACACACCACTCGGGACAAGTTAGGAGCAGAGACTCAGATAACGGAAGTGGCATCATACAACACTAGATACGGGCGATTATCCCACACCTCACTCCCACAAGACAGTGATCCCAACAGCTGATTGCCAAGGCTTTGTTTTAAGTGAAACCTGAATGTGCTCTCAAGTCTTTGTGCTCTTATCTTATTTTGGGTGGCGCAGCAAGATTCGGACGAACTGCAGTCAGTGATACGACACAAGAAGGCTGCATCTGACAGTTTAGTCTGTAACGGGAGCGCTTTGAGGCTTTCATTGACTAATGTGAAACCACGAACTCCTCAGTGGGGTAGGGTCGTATCTTCCCTACCGTGATAATCAAGCATTGATATGCCCGGGGATCCCGTGCCTCTGAGTGGTGTAAACGTACAATCTGTGCAAAATTGGGAGTTATGTGAAAAAGCAGTTCTAACACTGGTTTATTCGCAGAGCTTCAGGAAGTGACAGGAATGGTAATCCAATGCACATTTACTTACGCCGCCATCGCTTACCAGCGTCGCTTCACTACCATGGTGTTCGCCTGCTCTTCTCACGCTTAAAGTGTCATGTGAAGGATTTCCGATTTGTCAAACAGAGTGCAGTGGCCCTGTTCTTTGGATTCCCTTCCGTTGAGCATTGTTGGGAATGAGGTCCACACCCGTGAAAGTGCCGCGCAATGCAATCATAAAGTTAATGGAGGCATATCAACAGAGGACGAACACAAAAGTATTTTACCCACGTGTAAGACTTGAAGCAGCAAACTTGCCTGTTAGGCTGTTCTGGCGTAGCGCTTACTCCAATGTAGTTAACGAAGCATCAGAATCCCGATTTCCACATATTTTGGCACCCAATTTTACGCAAGACACAGCTGCATTTATTGCGATTACCGATTGTTCGAAACTTCATTCCTATAAAAAAATGCTGAGTCTCTTTGCATAGTTTTGTTCCAAACACAAATTTAAACACGCGGCCCGGCCGACTTCATGAATGGTGCCTGTTCAAGGTGTTCACCTGCATCCAACGAATAAATAATACTGCAGGTGGTAAAATGACAGTCATTTCCTGCCTATATTTATTGTTGAGTTGAGGCGACTGGGTGAGGTTCAGTCGATAACGTACTCAACCACTTTAAGTAGCAATGCTTGTCCACACTGCAGCACCCTACATGACCCTTGTCATCTTGCCTTAAAATAGTAGTCGTACTTGTGAGCTTTCTCCTTCTGTCGTTTCCACCACACCGCCCTCCTCACACCAACAGATTGCATGCGTGGGTGCAGTCAAGCGCAAATAATTGGACGCGATTGGGATTTAGCCTCAATCACGAGTGCCCACAAAGTGCCGAGCTAGAATTCAGCCAAAAATATGCATTTTCAGTCACCATGCCAGCCATCGACTCCTGTATGCAGGCTCCCTCTGCTGCACCACACTTACTCCCTTCTTCCACACAGCTATGGCCAAGGATACAGCCTGAACTTTCCCACACTCTTAAGAGGGTCTCCCTTACACTCTAACAACAGATATCCTGCCCCATTTTCTGCCCTTATGGTTCACGCTGCACACTTAAAATTGATACATCCACTACATTTACAGACCAAGTTTAATCTATGCGCAGCTTTATCCTACTCTACTGCGCTTATGGTTACCTTGACACCACTTTTGCCTTCAAATTCGCTTTGTTGACCGGCATTCACAGGAGAGGGGCGGCGCTGTGCCTGCGAGACCGCTGAGTGATGATCGGCCCTTCTGATGACTCCTGTATGACTGGAAACTATCGTCATACGTAACATTCGGGAGAGCTACAGTTACGAGTATCAACCCAAAAATGTAACCCGGACTCGCGCTCCATTGTTACAACAACCACGCGAATCCAGCAAAACACCAGCTTTTAACTCACGCTTTTCCACCAAGAGCAGTGGCGACATTTGATTTGGAAACCTCAAAGGCACTGCATGGGTTGGCTACTCCAAACCAACTTCACTATACATTGCATTTGCAATGGAGTGCTTAACTTCTACCATAGGGTCCTTTTCAATTTCGAAGGACTGAAAAAACTGTCATCTCGCCCATCCCTATTTTCTCCAGACAAAGAAGTACTCTTAAGCAAGGGAGACTTGTTTTGGAAAAAATAGCACTTATTGCATTTAGCGTTAGCTTGATGGGTTTCTTTGAGGTTATACAGCTTCACAACTCGTAGAAGACCAACAATTGGCGAGTAAGGGCATGCTGGAGAGCTGAGGCCGCCAAGAAATGCGTACAATTGCTTGAAATCGACGATCAAGCCTACATAGGGGAATTGGAGCAATTAGGGAGTCAAAATGAACGGTTTGCTAAAGCTTAGTGCACTGGCATAGGAACCAAAATATGGGGATGTGAAGAGGCAAATTACACTCGCACGCCATTAGCTACCACATGCTAGGACACGTCCCATTTACGAATCATGGCTGCCACAATTCGGATTCCAACAGTGCAGGCTGTGAAGCGTTCTGTGCCTCCACCACATCCCTTTGGCCAACCTGCTACCATGCACACACGCACGCACTCACCCGACTCTCAAACACGTTTGTTCGTCTACTTCACTCACGTGACACGGTTTTGTGGCATCACTGCCTGTTTTTTTTAGTCTGCCATAGGAGGCAAAATCGCATTTTACATTTCTTCAAAGCTGTTCTACTTTGTGTCCTTTGTTGTGGTGTCCAGCTGACCGCTTGAAATCCGCCTCGCCTTCATATGCGTTCGGTCGGGTGTGAGTTGTTTCGCCGTCGATTCACTTTACTGCTCGTCAGGTGACGAATATTTTGCGATCACCAATGTGACGAAGCAGCCTTTTCGCGTCGCCTCGATTGAAATCACAAAGCAGCTGCTGCTTGGTAAACTGCATCGTTCACGACCCACTATAGATTAAACCCTCAACTGTCTGCTTGTATTTCCTGGTGGCGAAATACTCTCAAGACCTTTTGAAGCAACTGCTTAATGAATGGCAATCAAAACCCTTCATTGGCTTTAAGTACGCAGGCCCGTACTTTTCTGCACCGTATGAATAAAAGCACTGCGGCAACATTGGAAAAGCAAGCCTTCAATTTGTAAAACAGTCTGTAACGAAAGGATGCATTTG
Source organism: Taenia saginata (assembly GCA_001693075.2). Lineage (NCBI taxonomy): Eukaryota > Metazoa > Platyhelminthes > Cestoda > Cyclophyllidea > Taeniidae > Taenia > Taenia saginata. The sequence continues at coordinate 7,701 of LWMK02000266.1, read as the reverse complement.
ATTGCAGATACAGGCTCTGCCATGCACTTCGCCATGTTGAATAATATTTGCTGAAATGCTGCTGAGGCTTAAACCCTCTGCACTTGTCCTCAACACCCCTGTTGGTCAATCCACACTTTAATGCCCACTTCCTGACGTACAATCGAAAGATTGGGAAATGTGCCAAGTACACATGCGAATCATGTTAAATTAGTTCGAATACACTTCATGGTGACAAATCGGAAGCAAAGTGGTGCAAGGCTCGACGGAATGACGTTTGGTGTGAAGTCACACAAAATTCACCAGTAACAAGTAGCTACGTCCCTTCCGAAGGTCGTCAGTGAATTCGAGGGTGGCGGAGCCCCCTACCACTAGAAATGCAATTACAATCTGCTCTGATGCCGTTTTGCGAATTTTGCCAACAGTGCACTAGTTCACCAATATCCAGCTTAGGTTTCACGCATCTCTTCAACCACGGTAGAGGAGATGAGATCAAGCAGGTGATGGTGCACCAATGCTCAGTGAATCGTGAGCAAACCACTCGTAGTGGTCTCAAGTGCAACTGTTGTGAATCATCTGAAGTCCTTCTCCCTCACCGAGAAAATTTGTCCATCTCCCCTGCAATAGTCGCAATTCACAATCGTTGCATTGTAGTGGATGTGTGGGCCAGTGTGTCACAATCCCTAGCATCGGAATGGAAAAAGAGATAGTGGCGAAAATGGCGCCGCAAGTTGACAGCCTACAATGCAGGCGGTGTGGGAGGCTCAGCTTCACCTCCCTCTACTCGCATGTGATAACGCACCATTAATCTAACACAAGGAATATCTGCTGAGAAGGAAGAAGTTGCTGTGCATTCACCATCAGTTGAGTGGTTAAAATAGTATGCTTTATGGTCCGCTCTTGCGATTGGATGCAAAATTAAGTCCAATTATTATCGTGAGGAGGGTTAAACGAATCCGCCTGAGATGGTGGAAGGGTTTCACTTCTACTGACCATCCGTTCATTCTCCTCCTCACGTGTTCCATTCTACCAAACATAGTTGTGAAAAAAGGGTTTTGTAACGGAGCGTATGACAAGGGCATTCCCATTGCAAACTGATTCCTGTTCCTCACCACACTACTACAGCACACAAATAGACAAACGGAGCCGCTTATTTCACTGCAATGGGATGAGCATCCGGTGAAATTAGTCGCTATTTGCACCTTGTGCCCGGTTCTGGGAATCAAAGGACTTCCTCTTTTTGCAGTGAGCGAAGCAGGCCTCATCACCCTAGTCGCATCACAATACAACTGCCAGAGAACTTGCTACGCAACAGAGCTGCAGCAATCCAAACCATCCTTTGCTGCAAACAGGGATTTCGAACGTCAAAGCACAGTCGAGGTTTGCTAGGTGATGTCATTTTGCATCATAGGCAACCCAACACTCCATTGGTCAATCCTGGTGACGAAGCGGAGCCCACAAGGCAATCCTGTTTTTGCGATCTTGAAAGACCCAAAGTGGGCATGGGCTACTGCTTTGGCCCAAGTCCCAACTACAGTTTCCGACCACCAAATTCGGCTTTTCCGAATTCCTTGGCCTCATTTCCGGCCCAAGTCAAGGCCACGGAGAACTAAACACAGTCACACTGGCAATGGGCACTCATGTGCTTGTGCCAGTTTACAAGGCCAACCTGAGCCTCGGTTGCCCACGTGAACTAGACAAGCCTATGCCAACAGAAGTTGAAATCATGGGAAAGGAGTTGAACGCGGATGCATGAGCTTTGCCGCCACTTAAAAGCTGGCCATCCAAGTGCTGCCCATAAGCCAGAGTATTTACAACAAGTAGCGGAGGAAATTCAGCCCAGGGTCTAAACTTCCTTTTGTTCATGCTCGCCAGTGTTACACAATCTTCAAATTCGCTATACATTTGCAACTTGAACACACGCCTTGAAGCAAAGCACAACATCCGTGACATGCACTGGCAACGCGTGGGTCTTCGAAGGATTCTAGGCATTCAGCCAGTCAACGCGGAGCAGCTGTAGGTGCGTGCATTCAACGAACACAACCAACTAGACACTCTCGAGCAGAAGCATTGCTAAGACCAAAAAGTGCATGCCAGGCCTACAAAAGCTGGTTGAAATGCCTCAGCGGCAATCACAGAATCTGTCATTTCTCCCAACCTCAATGGCATTCTGTCAACCTGACGGTTTACTGTGTCCATCATAGTGTGGTCTGCCACTTTCGCGATAAAACCTTGTTTGGATGCCATGGAGAACGCCAACAGCGGGTCGGACAACACGGCTCGAAGCACCCGCCTAAAGAGAGCAGTTTGCTCACAAGGGACCTCGATGCTGGAAAATCCGTAACACTGCAGAGATGGAAGGCATGACATAAGCAGCATGTTGGCGAGCTGTGTTTGTGGTGAGTCTGACGTGGGCGAAACTGACATAGAGCAGGCACCACCCACTACTAGACTCACATAGAGCAGGCACCACCCACTACTAGACTCACATCGTGAGTGACGTCGTGTGTGCGCCATGATGTGTGGATGTGGCACTGCAGCATCACATATCACATCCACTACCTCCAGTCGCCCTTGCTGGATTGCTGCAATGTACTCCAACCCAAAGTGGACGAATCTTACAGTGTGACACAGAGACCCACGGTCGAATTCGATCTAGCACATGTCAGTGAATTGCAGCCTTTCGGAGAGTGAGCACAAGATAAAGAATGTTGACTTCTCTCCACGCTCTCTGGAGGCGCTAACAGCATAAATCATCGCATCGCATTTCACCCACAACTACAAGACCTCCCCATAGCATCATTTCGGCACTCCCAACGCAAGTGGAATATTGAGTGGAGTTGAAAGGTCGCAAGTGGAATATTGAGTGGAGTTGAAAGGTGTGTGGCAGGAGTGCCAAAATCAAGAAGGAGAAGAAAGGTGTGTGGCAGGAGTGCCACAATCAAGAAGGAGAAGGGGTGTCGTGGTTCACTGTGCTCGCTAGCATGCTGATACGGAGGCAGCCAATCAGCTCACTGGAAATACGGGGCAAACCCGTTCCCATTTGACCTACGAAGTAGTGTTGTCAATCCTGCTGTGACAGTTGCGTTAGAAAAAGCTCCACCCAAATTCTACTTGCACTAGTGCACTCCAAGCACTATTCACTGTGCACAATGGCCACGCATTCGGCTCAAATACACTGCCACCAATTCGTTGGCAGAACAGAACTTGTGTCTACATGTCGTGTCGCTTTCGCGTGCAAACACGCAGAAGGTCATTGAAGCTGCACGAATTCGGAGCATAAGGCATTTGCGCCGATATTCCCCACAGATTCTACCAATCTCCAATCGGTAAAGTGGTACGCACATGAGTGGAATGAGGTGAGNAATCGGTAAAGTGGTACGCACATGAGTGGAATGAGGAAAANGGCAGAACAGAACTTGTGTCTACATGTCGTGTCGCTTTCGCGTGCAAACACGCAGAAGGTCATTGAAGCTGCACGAATTCGGAGCATAAGGCATTTGCGCCGATATTCCCCACAGATTCTACCAATCTCCAATCGGTAAAGTGGTACGCACATGAGTGGAATGAGGTGAGACCAGCGAAATATTGTATTTGTTAGTAAATATCTAGTCGAAGAGGATGCGTTGGGAACAGATAAACGGGAATGAGTGGCACCGGTTCATCGCACGCACCATGGAAGCCTACGAAGGAAAAAGAGAGGTTCGGTGAACTCGCGAGTTAGGCCGTGATTTTAACATGTCCGTGTGGTTATTAATTTGCACTTACGCAAATAAGCTCAAGCAAGCCTCATTGCCATGCCAGATGGAACGGAACTTGGCGCAGTCCCACTTGTCGCGATAACGCCTTCGCCTTCACCTATGCAAACAGATGTGTCATCCTTCGGTATGGTGATGCACATTCTAATCAAAATTGCCGGCTTACCTGTGGGCGGTGTTTTGATGATTCCATGGTATATTTCGGTGATGTTCCTATCTCCCATTAAGTCCACAAACACTTCGTATTGTGCGTTGGCCTCCAACCCGTCAACGGTGACTCTCTCCTCTAAAACCTTTGCGGTTCTGCTCTTGAGTAAGCGAGAAGGAGAAGTTGACACTGCAGTTAGCCTAATTTCGTCCGCGTATTCTCCACCCAGATCTCGGACAGCCCAAATCAACGTGACGCTGTGTGGCTGTGCGTAACACAATTGGAAGTGTTCAGGAAACGGCCCCTTTCCTTCCTCCCTCTCTTCTGCAAAACAAAATCAGTTGATGGGTAATCGAAATAATGTGGACAGTGCGGATCTACTAAGAACGAAAATATAGATCATTTGGTGCCGTGATAATTACAGTGGTGGAGGCGAGCAGCGTGACCTAGCCATGCTTGCCTTTAAGACGCCACAGAATACTTGCCCCTGCAAACGGCATCCTCCGACTCGAGGGTGTGCACTGCAACGACAAGCATGCGTGGCGGAAGATGCTCCTTACAAATGCGTGGGTGTGGTCCAAGTTATTTTGCAGCCATTTACTAGGTGGGGTATCTCATGCCAGTGAGTCGAGTAACGGACAGTTGCCACGTACCCTCCCATCCAATGCCCACTCATTCACATCGTGCCACGAGTGGAATGGAAAGGTAGGATCATGCGTAAGAATGTTCTTTTTGTAAACAACCATGTCGTACTTCGGCGCGTTGATGCACACCATAATCACACTTGCCAACTTACCAGTGGGCGGTGTTTTGATGAATCCACGGTATGCCTCAGTAATGCCCTCATCCCTCACTAAGTCGACAAACACCTCGTATCGTGTGTTGGCCTCCAACTCTTCGAGAGTGATCCTCTCCTCTGCAAAATCCACCCTTTCACTCTTCAGCGGGAGAGGGCGAGAAGCTGTCACTGCGGTCAGCCTGACTTCGTCCGCGTAGTCTACACCCAACAATTGGGCATCCCAAATCAACGTCATGGTGTGCGGCCCCACGTGACACCACTGGAAGTGTGCTGGGAGCGGTTTCTTTTCTCCTATCGCCTCTTCTGCAAAACAAGAGATGCGTGCAATGCATAGCAGAAATGTTGCGAACAGTAGAGATCACTTAGAAACAAAAGTATGAAACACTTTCCGCCACCCCAATGGCAGTGTTGGTGGTGTTAGCAGAGGTGAGCATTCTTTGTTTGCCTTTCAATGTAGAAGCTGACTTGCTTGATGCATTAGATATAAGAGTTAGAGAATGCCAGCCCATGACGGGACAGCTCAATTTAAACCGACGCGCATGCGTTGAGAAATGTGCCCGAGATTTGAATGGAATGCAGCAGAGGTAGGAGTGTAGCCCCAGCCGATCCTCATTCACTACAGCCAGTGTGGTTAACGTGCCAGTCATTCGCTAGCACACACAACCGCTAACCAGTGCAAGTGCAGTAATCTGCACGCAGTGGATGAAACATAAGGAGTTTACTCAGAGTAAGTGCAAACAAGGGGAACGCTTGCAAACAAAGGAAGCAGCTAATCAGTGTGAGATGTAAACAAAGACTAATCAGTGTGAAATAGGAGGGTGCGACTCACCACCCAGACCCATGTGGCTCTTCGCCAAGAACGAGATCGCCAAAAACACGAGGTGCAACCGAAACGACATCGTCGAAGCCGAATTGGGTTGCAGTTACAACTCGTGGGGTATTTATAAGCAGGGGCACAGTTTTACCAGCCTATCAAGTGTGTGTCCTTGAACTACAAGGCGACTCCTCCATACACACAGCAGCTGATTGTGCAATGGTGTGCTGCCTTTCGTGCAGGAATCAATGGCCTCCTACCACCTGAGCTATCATCAAGGTGCACAGACGCGAAGGCAAAACAGCGCACGAGGCCTATTAGTGCCACGGATCTCAAGTTGGCTTTCGTGCTTGTGGCGATTGAGATGCTGTGAGTAGGCAGCCGTGGGATGATGAGCCGGTTGGGAAAATCCACTTCTTATTCGAAGATCCCCAGAGTACTGATTAAGGAGTGTGGGTGCGTTCTTGGCTCTGTTACCACATCTGAGAAGAGCTGGTATATTGACAGCGGAAAATGATCATCAGGTGGAAGGAGGCAAAGAAGCATTGCTTCAAAACAGTCGAGTTCTAAACAGAATCCCACTCATAGCACACCCTTTGTTGCAGTAGCTTAGTTGTCAATGCTGCAATGTAGTAGGTGTGGAAATGTGCACATAGTGGGTGGGTAGACTAACGAGGCATGCTAATGTTGTTCAATGTATTGGTGATCGTCCTATCTACCTTGTCCAGCCAATTTCACGTGTCACGGATTATGCTAAATGCCACGAGAACCTGCTGCTGTTCTGATTCTGCATTACTTTTAGCACTCTCACTGCATAATATCACCATTTACTTGCACCTTCAACCTCGCACCGGTCTGTCAATGATGAATGCAAGTGTCAGCGATGCCACAACTTGTGTGCCGTCAATCAGTGCGTAGGGTTCACCCCGACCGCATTGATGGCATGTGACAACTCTGTGTTCTGCCACCACACCCCCCACACACCGCCCTGCATTTGATCACGATGTTGTGAGATTCTAGTGGAGGTGAATGCGAGCTTTTCTTAACAGACCGTCCGCCACGTTGTTTTGTGTATAGTGTGCGCCGGTGTGCAAAGTTGAATGTTGTCATGGTGGAGCATGATGCTGCATGGGTCCTTCTGAAATCCACACCGTGCATGGAATTGCTCAAGGCCTAGCATCTCGCATTGTTAGCATGTGTTTTAAGGCAGGCGTACAGTATGGTTTACTTCAGGCATTAAATCATGGCGACCGAATCAGCCAATTAGGTGGAAAAGAATTGTGAATTTTAATAATCGACTGAATGGCTGCTCTCTACACGCCTCCAATAGTGGACACGACAGAGGGTAAAGCTTACAAGTACGACTGCTGAACGTAACGAAAGGCATCAAGGATTATTATGAGTGGCACAACAAGGACAAACTTTTCTATTGAAGACGTCTAAGTATATTGGTGAATAAGATTCACCTAGTCATCACGCTTCAGCAACGGATTTAACCTGATGATCTCTAATCCTTTTGAATGTCCTTCGCATCGAATAATATCAGAAAGTTCTTGCTTAGCTTGGAAGAGCAGGACAGCTGCAGCTGAAGGAAAAGTGATCGTGGGTGATCGTGGAATCAGTGGCTCACAGAATGTCTGAGTTAGCTCGACCTCGTCTATATTTCTAAATCACTAGACCAATGCATCCTGAGTAGTTTGATAAAGAGTATTGGCCCAAGCCGGTGGAGGGTTAAGCCCATGAAGTGCAAAAATATGGCAACAATATCAGCCCATAATTTGATTTAAACTTTAACAAAACCAGATTATTTAAATCTTTCTACCGAAAACTTCCAGATTATTTAAATCTTTCTACCGAAAACTTGCAATGAATGAAATGCACCGACGTAGATTGGCAAAACCCTCCGCAAGAGCGATATTATATATCAATTGCGTGTGTGCACAACACGGCAAATGCACAACGGGCATTTTAAATTAAGGTTGAAAAAATGAGAAAACAGAATTGATTGTAGCAAAAATGCATGGAGGAAACCGAAATTGAGAGACCATGTCACTAATCGAGCGGCTAATTCTTTCATTGCAGCAAACACCAGCTGCGGATGCTTTCCAAGCTTGTCTACGAATAAACTTCGCCTAAAAGACTAGACAGACTATTGGAGGCGTGTAGAGAGCGGCCATTCAGTCGATTATTAAAATTCACAATT
>LWMK02000265.1:0-100502 GCA_001693075.2 Taenia saginata | reverse complement strand
ACTCCTATTAATTTTCTGCCCATAAAAAACTGAGGTTTCTTTTCAAGAGCCCTGATTGCTCTCCTAGTTAGAAACATCCCCGTATTGACCATGGCACCACTTACTGATTCACTTATGCCGATGAGCGTTTGTAATGGGCCTTTGCCTACCGATGGCCCCTGCTAGCATTCAAGAAGGCCAATTGCCAATGACAAGGGACAAAAGTGATAGTTCTTGGACTGTGAAAATACGTTATCAAGGTTAATTTCGGCTGACTACTTTCCTGAAACGAGGAGGACTTGCCTTTGCTTAGTGAACTGGCTAGATAGTTCATGTTCAGCTACTCTTGAAAAAAGAGTTTGCTTGCCAACTAAATAGCTTTTACAAACGGATTGTTTAATAAGGTTTCTACAGCACGTGTTGTAAGCGCCTAGCAAAACTCATGGTTCCACAATTGTAGACTAGCCTTCCTTAGTCAAAGCATATACGTTTCTTCTTCTGGTGAGTAATACCGAAGACCCACACTGCCCATATTTACTCATTCGCGTGGGAGCCCTATGTACAGAGGCCGCATCGGTGGGTTGGGAGCTCTTACAATTCCAGGTTGCAGAGCAGGTTCGACATATATCAAGTGTGTCCAGGACAAGCTCATGGGGCTTTGCACTTCCCTCTGGCTCACATGGTCCAGTTGCTCGTGTTACTCCTAGAGAATTAACTTTGATAATGCGCCATGGAGCGCCGAGCTCATAGGTGATCCAACAGCATCTTGGTATCATCAAACCCCATCATTTAAAGGGCCAATCAGCGTTTCTCGCCACGTCCACCTGACCACCTAATTGAACGAGATCATCTCATCAAACGTGAGTTTAAAAGAGGGTGTTACTTACACCCTACATGCCAGAGTCATCCCGAGGTCTAGTCTGCTTTCGCCATTACTTGACCCTGCAACACAAAGGCTCCGCATCACTACGTACATGCTCCTGTTGGTATTAAAATGAAAAATCATGTCGCTGCAGTAGTCATCATTTTATACTATGCCAATATAGATCTTTGCGGAGCGTGGATTATAAAAGAGGAAGCTGCGTAAGCACTGCTTTAGATCACCCCCCGTTTTACCCGTTTTGGACTAAAAAGATTGGAACTGTTCCTCACTTTGTTACCTTCTGTGATTGTTTCCGGAATGTGTCGTTGTTTGCATGAATGATTTACTGTGGCTGCAGACAGGCGAAGAGCATCAACTCTCTAGCAGTTCCAAGACGAGTACCTTTTCAGAAAGCTACAAATAGGCTTGTACTGACTTTACTGGACCTCGTAGTCTGCGCATGAAGGCCCTCAATTTGAGGTGAATGCACGAACCCAGTGGCGATCCCCACTTACCTGCTGTCAGTTATTCATTTAGCAATATTTTGGAGTTCAATGTAAGGATTTTTTGATTTCGCTGTGCATTCCATCCAATGTGCATGTCAAAATTGTTTTCATTTACGTCCCGTGGAAGGCACGGAAGTTGCCTCTACCTTTGCCGCTAGGTAATGAGTACCGAAGCCGACAAAAGTGTTTACTCAACTATTTAATTATCACAATAATTGATTTGAACAATCATTAATATCTTCCTTAAATTCAGTTTGCATTGTCTGCCATGAGCCAATCAGAAAAAACAAAGGCGATGCCACGTAACTGGTCATTTCCAATTATTGCTAACACATAAGGGACAGAACAATGTGCCCTTTCACGTTGCTCAGTTCCCTGGTTCAAAGGAATGCATCCTCTTTCGTTAGTGATGTACCCGCCAAGGCCTCTCCTAAACCCCAAAAATAAAGTGCCAACCCGTAAGCTGATACCTCCACACAAGTACTGCTGAGCAGCACGTGCATTAGCAGCATCATGATTGAAAATTTAGTCGATTCGGAATGTTTATTGCTAAAAGCGGCACGTACCGCAGAGAAGAGTTGCGACGTCAGTCTCACCAACGCAAAATAAGCCGCTGCTTGGATTCATTTAGTGCGCCTAAGCGAATCAAATGGTCTTATTTCCATCATTGGTTTTGGTTCTGTTTACCTATGAAGTGCGCCTATGATGTGTAGTCGGGTGTGCCTTCGACTGCATTCTGACGCCAGTGACCATTTTCTCCTACAACAGACTTCGTTGATGCTTCTCCTTCCTCAACTCTTTAATTAACACCTCCTTCTGTACCTGTCCTCCGCTTTGCCTTCACTTTACGCACGTTGATCAGCTCCAAGAAATTTGTATAGTTCGCCTCCAGCCTCTCCTTCTCTTTACCGACTTCATTACTTTTTTTCATATCACTCGTCTACTTTCGAACTTACTAACCTTCAATTCCGTCTCACTGTCCACCAGCTTTTGTTTCCATACACTAGGTTCGCAGTCATCTCCAAGCACGCACGACCCAATAAGATGCATGCATTGTGGAATTTCTACTGCCTTCCACCCATGTCTCCACCTTCTGCAACGGACTAACTATATGCGACCGGTAAGGTGCCCAAGGCCACATCACAGTTCCATCCACAATGGGCAACTCCCTTCATAAATTGTCAGTTCAATCCGATAAAGGACTACCATTCTCTTCAAATAACTCTAAGATCAGGGCAATATATGTTCCAGGTGGTGAAAAAAACTAAAACCAACAAAAGCACAACAAAGCACTTGTCGATGAACCTCTTAATAAAAGAGAAAAACGTTGAAAATTGACAGGATTTTGAATCCAGTTGCCATGCGTTGACAGTTTACTCATTTTTACCAAGGGAATGGGCTTCGAGTCATCAGCCAAGGAGCAACTCCTCACTGACAGAACTGATAATCATTCGAAACAAGGATTTCAACGAATAGGTGACTTGACGCATCACCAAAACCTGTGCGAATAGGAGTCTTGTCTGTGCTCAAGTACACTGTGATGGGACATCCCACTGCTGAGCTCGTTATTATCCACTATGAGATAGCTCTGATTAGAATGAGAACTTCATAGCTCGTTGCCTCCTGTAGTTGTTATCATGTGTTCTTGTGTTGGGTAGCGACCATTTAAACCAGGTCTTTTTGGTATTTGCCACTTGTTCTGCTCTTTCTGCACTTTATTACTCATGTTTTAGTAGTTGTTACCTGAACCTATATACAAAACTTGCTATGTTGCTGTTGAGTTACTTGAGATTAACCGAAAAGTCCTCGCTTCGCCAATGTTGGTGTCGTATTTGCTTCTCAAATAAATCGGGTGCTCACCCTCCTGGAAGTTTCTCGTCTCTCTGCACTCATGTGCATCTAACGCTGCAGAACACTACCTCTTTGAACCTCTACTCTACCCTGTCGCGCAAAGTACGAGAACATCCCAGCTCGTTGTAGCCCATACGCAGCCCACGTCTGCCGCATTCGGGGTGTTTGAAGCTGTTGAAATTGGAATAGCGTATAACGTACTTCATATCATTTAATCGCTAATGTTACTGAGTCGGTGCTCTTTTTTGGCTTAAGTAGTTAGAATTGACTCTAATGTAATGGTTAGCTATTTATCCTCTCATGTCCAACCTCAGTGAAACAGACCGAGACAAGTGAAACGAGAGAAACACGGTTCTCTACTTTTCGCTCTTTACAGGTTGGGCTGAGAGACATTTGCCTTAGCCAGTGGTTAAAGCAATAAAGCTGATAAAACCACTTGTGTTTTTGGATTCATAAGCACAGATTGAGCCGGTCCAAATTATTAGCTCAAACTGACATTACTAATCTAAACGATTTAATGACAGAGGCATTGTCCCTTTGCAACTGGCACATCGGGCGTCGCCTTTGGCATCACCGAGACCGAGGTCCTGGTTGTCAAGTCGTTCCATCGTTCACCTTCATTTCAGCCTGTGGCTCATGCGTTGGTAGATTTCAAATCATTGCCATTGTATGCAGAATAATTCACTCACTTACCTGCTCTAGCAGTTTAAGCATCCAGTTTAGCCACTCTGCATAACAAAATGCGCTTTCTTTCGTATCGTAGACATTTTTTTTACAAACAGACATCGAATCCAAAACCATGGTACAGTGACTCAGGACGGGTGCATTTGCGGACGCTATTTCGGCAAATGCAAAACAGATGACTAGCCTGACAGAGTCAAATATTTGGAAGAGGAGCAGATTCTCTCACAGACCATTGGCGTGACCATGCCGTGAAGATCTATAAAAGGGCATATCACTGTCGCTTAACATCACATTGCCGCAATGAGTTTAGAGACCACCTTTTAATATCGTGAGGTACTGTCTCTTAGTCAGTTGCTTCGGTTATCCAAAACAACCAGAATTTCCGTCATGTCAGTCCTACGAGTGCCATTCTATCGCAAGTACCGCCTATGGTTGTCCAGGTAGATTCTGCATCAACAACTGTTCCAATCCGTTGCCCCACGATGTTAAAGCTCTGTCTTTCTGCAGAAGGGAATCTAGAAGGCATAAGATAGTGAGGCCCTTAATGAGCAGGCCTGCTGCGGTAGAAACTGCGGCAGCTGGAGTGGATGTAATTGTGGAAATGCAAGAACTTCTATGACCCTAAGCAATGTCAGGATGACGAAAGCTTTAGTGCACCATTTTAGGGTTATTTTCGCATCGCTGGTGGCTAATATTGAAAATAACAAGGTCAAAATGTAGCGAAGGTGACTGGGGGTTCTGTTAACACGGCATTTGTCGACCGCACGCTTTTCTGCACTTAGCTGTCTCCGGTGCGTTCTTCCTCACTGCATTCGCGCTTAGTGAAACAAACTGGGACAAATGGAACGAGAGGAATATGTTTCTCTACTTCCGGCCCTTTGCAGGTTTACCCGACTTACTTTCGCCCTTAACCAATCGTCTTTAATTCATGCATTCCCATTTGGAATCCATCTAGGGAGGAATCAAGCGGGACAAGGTGAGATTAGGTGTGCTGGCACTAAATTCAAAGGCGACGAGATGCAAGTCTCATTCGTAATGTGGCCTCCAAAGGAAAACCTAGAGATGGATCTTGTGCATTAGTACACGACTAACAGTGAAGTCAAGTGACGGTCTGGTCCTCTAGGATGCATAATAACAAAATACAAAGTGAATTTGCCACATATGTGCCAGTTTGGGCCCGTAAAGCACCTTAAGAGTACATGCATTAAGTGATGCATCCCAACCATCTACTGCAAATAATGCACAGCATTCAAATGCATTGAAGTATAATAGATATTTTGAAAACCGGTAAATGTATTAACCGACTAAAAGCTTGACTCTTAAAGGTATTGGCACTTAAGTGATGGATGCTGCTGCAATAATGCTTTGACAAATGACCGGCCAATAAATTGTGCTCTAAAAGAACGAAGGCGCAATCAAGAAACGGTTCTGGCAAGTAAGGGCATGGATTAGTGTGTGATAATTTGAAATCTTGGGTTAACTGATGGACAAAGCTGTTAGATATCTGTTCATTCAGGTAAATGGAATATAACCACTGGAGGTCTGAACGCGCTACGAGAAGCTGCAAAAGAAATTTGTTTTAATCCCCCTTATAGGCAAGTATCGGTTGTGGAACATGAATCTTGTTATGTGATCGCAGTCAGGGCAAAATTTGTCAAGTGCTCGGGTTTATACACTTTGAAAGCCCAGCAAAAGAAGACAGCTTAACCGTCTTGTTGATTTTGCATCGATGTCTCCACAATAAGCGTGTCACGTTGCAGCCAGTGTGAGGGGTTCAATTTGACCTCCTTTCTAGCATGTGATTGCACTGTGCTCTAGCACGATGCTATTCAAGCGCAGCAGTCAATTCGCTGCTACTGAGGCCAACTCTCCATTGATTGAAGGGCTGCGCTTGTTTTGTGTAGCTGATTAGATCCACCTGCAATAGCGAAATGAAAAGTTAGCTTAGCTATTGAACTCGGCCTTACCACGTATTTCCTTATCTATTTTCTGTTCTTGGCGAGTTGCTTCTACGAACGATAGTAAGAATAGCTGCGTTGAAGGAAACCTGGCTGCTGCGCTGTGGAAACCTGGCTGCTGCGCTGTTTTGCATTTCATGGTGACTCCTTGTGTGGGTAATTTCAACGCGCGCAGAACTTACCTAGTTAGACCGCAATTGTTNTGCGTTGAAGGAAACCTGGCTGCTGCGCTGTTTTGCATTTCATGGTGACTCCTTGTGTGGGTAATTTCAACGCGCGCAGAACTTACCTAGTTAGACCGCAATTGTTTTAGAAACTTATGAGCAGACATAACAGACGATTGGTCACAACTTTAAGGCAAACCTAATTCCATCATTGCTAAAAAGCCTGTGCATTAGAACCCACAGTCATTGCTCACCATATTCTTCATCTCGGTGGGGTTAACCCTTTCGAACTTTTGCTCAGTTTCATAAAACCTCAGTTTTACATTGACTATTCCCCAAAACTTATTGTTCAACACTTTCTTTAACGTTTAAATTGCTGCGTATGAGAAACCGTCCCTCAACACAAAGCAGTAAATGAAATATTTCTCAGCTCAGATAAGTGAGTGCAACACAGTTTAGCGCCTACTCATGAATGAGTGGTGGGGAGCGAGGCAGCTGCATCTACATTGTAGTATTTCAAACGAGTAAAACGAGGCACAGTTGAGTCCAGCAGCCACATTTCTACAGGTGCTGTCTTAGTAGGCATAAAGCAAAGCTAAGTGGAAAATAAACTACAGTGTCAAATTCTTGATGCTTTAAGGTTCTTGTTTGCAAAAAATCGTCCTAATATGAAGCTAGAGAAAATGATTCCCTGATTAAGTCATGTGGCTCTATGCTAAGGAGCAGCACCACTTTCTGTTACGAATTGAAGTCTCTACAATGTCAACATATGTGCGCCACTGCAACCCTAATAGGTCATTATTTGTTGTATCAAGATGAGTGAGATGGTAAGAGATTAAACTTGACCCTTGTCTAACCATCGAAAATGTACCTATAATTTCTTGTATGAACCTGCCATTAAAAAGATAACAGAAATGAGGCAAACAAATGGTGTTGTCGAATCTGCCCTAACTGAAGTACAGAACACTTGAAACAACAAGAATAACAGCCGTGAATTTAACATCTTGGTGGCAAGCCTGTTAACAGAAACAAAATATATTCTCGTCCATTAAGTGCGCAACATTGACATAAGAGTTCTTTTACCATCGTTGGTAGAAGCGATGTACGCATGCACCAGTTGTTAAATGGGTGCATTAACTTGCTGGAAAAAGAACTCTGCAAGGGCGAATCAGCATTGATATACAGTTTTGCGACCGAGTCATGTCTGTCTCCGAGTGAGGTCTGATGGTTTTCATAGGCACAGTAGGAGAACTGAGTAATCGCGCAAAGGTGTGGCTAATGAGAGGAAGTGCTTGCAGCAACTTCTTCGGCACGACCGAAACAAGAGGTAACCAGATTACACAGACTATCAGCAGGCAAAATCCTACCCAACGATAAACCTCTACGCGTCGAATGTTGAATCTCACAATGCTCACTTATGCAGCGTATTTCGCCTGAACAGCAGGGCTGACTTGTGCTGCCAAACACAATACCACTGCATTGCAAAATAATGCTTAGGCATCCTGACATAGCTAAACGAACAAGGAGACGAGATTTGGTCGTAATGCTGAGCTGAGCCCCAAGTGGTCAAAAAAACAGAAAAATAAATAGGGAGAAACATGAGATAACCTGAGTCCGATAGTAAAACTGGTTTTTCCATTTCGCTATTGCAGGTGGATCTAATCGGCTACACAAAACAAGCGCAGCCCTTCAATCAATGGAGAGTTGGCCTCAGTAGCAGCGAATTGACTGCTGCGCTTGAATAGCATCGTGCTAGAGCACAGTGCAATCACATGCTAGAAAGGAGGTCAAATTGAACCCCTCACACTGGCTGCAACGTGACACGCTTATTGTGGAGACATCGATGCAAACTCAACAAGACGGTTAAGTAATGAAGGATCCCTTCAAGTTCTAAAACGTGGGAACTGGATCAGTTTTAGGTGAAAAAGAAAACTGTTGGTCATAAGATGTGTGGGTCCATGACACACAGCGATGCTAACTGCTCCTTCTTATACACAGGATTGTTATTGCTTCGAAACGATTAAGAGTATTCCTACAACATGTCATACCCATTTTTTGGTAAACGGGTACGCAGGAATACTTCTTGGCTGCTTATTTTGTGCTGTTTTGCATTTCGTGGTGATCCTTTGTGTGGGTAAATGTAAAAGGGTCAGATATTAATTCATGATGTCGTAAGTGTTTGAGCAGTGTTTAAGCAGGCACAACAAATAGGTAAGCGCGATCAAGTAGTAAACCCAATTCAACTATTGTATCAGAATCCACAGGGTCGAGTTGGACACATTTCCGTGAACCACAGCTAGGCTGGCAAACACCATAATACACACATGCTCTTTGTGTCTCGTATGAGAAGCCAGGCAAACCCGTGCTCACATGCACAATGTCACCAAATCGCAGAACACTTGTACAAGAATTACAGTGTGTCTAAAATATCATGACGACGAGATACGGCCACCAGTATGGGGTGAGTTAATGCCTTTATCGCACAATTATAATGCAAAATAAGTGAGGAAAAACACTGTGTAGCACGGGTGTGTCGACTGGTAGGACTCTTCCATTGCGACGTTTTAGGTGAATCACACCAGACTTATGTCCGTGCATGCCAATGTTCGTCTCAACACGCATATACGGTTTAAAAGTTGTAATCTGTGAAGAATTGTCTCCAGCAGCAGCGGTAAGTTAACCACTACGCTTGAATAAATTCTTTCATATGCTAGACTGTAGGCGAATTTAAACCACTAACAGTGACTGCAACGCGGCAGTCAATTTGTGGGTCACTGGTACCATCGTAAAGAGGCAGATGTGTGGTGGAGAATGCATTCTAAACGTGGAGAACTTAACCACACATCTGTAAGCAACGACTCGTCGCACACACAATCGGTGGTGTAAAGCATGAATGGATTCTGAAGGAGAGGATGATGGAGAGGAGGAGTAATTCACGACTCATGAGGTTGAAATGGGAGAACATCATAACGCAGTAGTTGCAGATACCCACGCATTGATCGTTTGCAGAATAGATTCAATGAAGAGCACTGCGGTGGCACGTGCTTGAACTCATCTGTATTACAAATGAAAAATGGTGGGCAAAACAATGGCGAAATTCACCATAGTCATGAGAGGACGTGCGAAAAAGTGGTGATCTATTGATCTCATTTTCGATGAATTTCACCCTCGATTGCGGAAACTTGTCATTTCTATTAACGCAATGTAGTACTGCCTACGCTCCTGCTAAAGAAGTGCACAAATTGGAGGGAATTTCCCCAGACATGTGGTAACTTGTCTAAAGGGACTTCTTTGCCTTCCTTTGGATCATATTATTTCACGTTCGATGTGTGTCAATGTTAACTACGTTCTAGCCCATTTTACTATCAAGGGAGAGAAACAGATTGACCTGACAGGAGAGGGCAGCTGAGAAGCACGCATTAAATTACAACTTAAATGGCAAACAGCACGCCTGGAAACAGGCGAGCAACTTTATCTGAAACAGTTGGTTTTTGGCCTGAAAGGACCGAATGCTAATTTGAACCTTACACCCACTTTTGGGCCGGCATGTGGAGGGACAGACCAATGCAGGTTGGAACAATATACGTGTGCCACACCCCACCGATGCAAAACCGCATCGATTGGAATGCACAGAACGAGTCATCCGTTGAATTGTAAACTAGTTTATTAGAGCATGCCTCATTGCCACAGCCCTGCTAAACACATCTGCTTATGTTGTCACACCGGGCGGACCGGTGATGCTCTATACATTGAAGGTACATAGTTGGACAATTCGCATAGGAGTACTACTACATGACTGGAAGAAGTCGCTGACCTGATTTGGTGGATGAAGTGCCTCATTTCAGAAGTTTAGGCCAAATTGACTGATTACTGGACTCAGTCATGTTGCATGAGTTAAGAGGAGGAAGGATTACATTGAGAACCACAACATGGGTTTGTGTCTTTAGACAATGCAATCATCGTTGTTCCAAGTTACAAGCTAAAGTTCATAGGAAACGATGCAAAAGATAATCAACGACCAAAGAATGCATGCGCCTTTTCTGGACTCATCTTCACTACCACCAAGAGCATAGTTAAGACTGCAGCACATAGCACACGTTTGTGCTTTTGCGCGACATGAATTGTTTGCTGCTAGGCTACATAAAGGAGCATTGGTTTGCGTGGTAGAATACTGCAGCGAGTCGTGAATGAAGGTGACATCAAATGTGCTGCTCTCTATGAATTGGAGGTCTAGTTCTACATGCTATAGTAGATGCCAACCAGTCAACATTCCAGGTATAGCTGTGAGTGATGGAGGCCCTTTAAATTGAGGAAAGGCTAATATCGTTTGTTTTATAACTCCAAGTTAATGTCCACAAGTTGGGGTGGAAAATACATCACTGCTTTAATGGGCGTTGATTAAACGAGTGTTTGACACTATGAGCAGCCAAACACGTGGTATGTACGGTAGACCCCTCAAAGATAAAGCGAAGGGGGCACGTATGGTGGTTGTGGCCCAAAAAATGTTTGACTAGTCGTGTAGTAGAGCTACAAACCCAGGTGCATCACTCATTATGCGGTGTTTATTTTGCTAATACTTTTACGCTGATGCCCACATCGACGAACAACTTGCACACAATGTCGCTATAACGTACCCAGATTGGGTCTTTGTGCTCCTCGTTGATGTGAGGCATGATAAATGGATGTGGGAGCGCCTACGCGTCTCATCAACGTCATGCACGCCTTCTATGCAGGCGAATTGGATTTGCAGGTCATGTTTTAGGCAGCTCATAGGCTGGATGAGAGTGAACCACTCCTATAAATACGCAATGATTTGTGCCTAAAATAATCACAAAGTTGTAGATGGTGGTTCGATTCTGCCTCCTATTGTTAGCGACTTCAGTGTTGACTGCGGAGGTGGAAGAAGCTGGTGGTGAGTAGCTTTCTAACATACTAATCCACTCAGCATATGCAAAGTAGTATGCGATGTTTGCCGGAACTTGTTGCAACAGTCAATTTCTTTCCTTTAATGCCTATTATTTTTCTCCAAACTACAATTGCTTGGTTTTGAAGCCCACGCATTCATCCATGGCATCCCTCTTGGTACTTGCAAGGCCCTGATTTACATTTTGCACGAAATATGGAGGTTGGTAAGTAGTGCACATCGAAAACGTCCGTAGTAAATCTAACCGCTCTAATTTTGCAACTACAGAGCAGTCACCAAAATGTGGACTTAAGTACAAAAGCACCATTCACTCCAATTTTCGCTCCCTGTTATACTGCCTCGCACTGCTTGTTAATTTTGGGGATATCTCCCAGTTGACATCAATGATTGGTGAAATGACGAATGCGTACACATACTCATACGCAAGCAACCGCAAAGTCACGGCGCCTGCTCAGTATTCACATAATGATGCACTGCACTGAGCACCTAGTTATCACTGCATCTAGCATACAAGAACTCACGATATACGTGCGCCCAGCAGTAGACAACACGTTGCCGCACTGATGCGTGCTGTGTGAGGAACACAGGATTGTTGGAGGCGACATTACGGCAGGTGTGTCGAAAGTAGATTAGCTGATGATAAGGAGTGTGTTTCGGCAGGTCTTTTGTATGACTTCACTGATGTGCTCAGGATCTGCACACAAGTATCAAGATTGTCACCCGTCACCTATCGTTGTTGATAGATGTGGGTAAACCTACCGCTATTATGCAGACATTTTCATAGTCACCAATTCGAATGGTAATTATCAAGGCAGGCGTCTGCGCCAGCTGTGAGGAAGAAATGCATGACAAGCGCATCCACAATTCTCACCTGGAATTGGAGTTCGGACAAACACATTTACTTTTCTTCCCTCAAGTCACCAAAGCGGAGGGGCACCGGTAAAATCTCAATCCCAACCTTATCCCCAAACTTAGCGTCGAGCACTCAGTGCAAATCGTCATACATTTGTTTTCTGCATGCCATTTTTGACACAGACTCAATGCTTCCAACATTGTTTCCTAGTTTAAACTCGCATTACATTGTTAAAAGACGATTATTAAACAAGAACACTCCCTGGGACTCGCCTTTGATTGTGCACTCAACCTCATTCTTGTAACTTGAAGGCAGACACACTGCCTTCATGATAAATACAAGCAGAAATGCTGTGCCGTTTGGAGTGTGTGCTTTGCGAATATGAGCTAGATAAAATGGGATGCCTTAAACATGCTCGTTGTACGATGTTGCATTTTAAAAGGCGCGACCTTGGACCAAAACCTCCTCGCGGCAGAGTTTCGTTGGGAGCGAGTGAGATTTAATGCGTTTCGGTTGACTTGGAATGTGCAGCATCTGATTAAGCGCGGCGTAAAAGCCCTTGAAGTGGTCTATACACAAGCTGAGAAGCTGGACAAATTGGCAAACAGACTCGCAGACGTGGCCTTGGGAGAGGTTACCATTGGTGGGTTGCTCCCAGACAGGCTGTACTCGGTGGAGACGATAGCGTTGGGAGTTGACACCATTATTCTCACCCACAGTGCCTTACTTAGAGCACTGTCGATTGGTAAGTCCTGCTTTGGTTGCAATCATTATGCTTCCTTGCACGCAGGCGGCGTGATGTTCATCTCTATGTTGAAGTTTGTGTTGCATCCAGCACACCCTTCTAGTGGTTATGTGTCGTGCGGTACATTATGCAATGAGCGTGCGTGAGTGCCCCACGCAA
This sequence comes from Taenia saginata, assembly GCA_001693075.2. Lineage (NCBI taxonomy): Eukaryota > Metazoa > Platyhelminthes > Cestoda > Cyclophyllidea > Taeniidae > Taenia > Taenia saginata. The sequence goes on along the minus strand of LWMK02000265.1, from coordinate 87,817 downwards.
TAATACAAATACTTTGTCTTGTTTTCCTAGAAAAGGAAGAAGGGTCTTCCAGTACATTGTGAAAAGACTAATAATGAATGCGAATAAACTCTAAGACTTGTCCCTGTCGGTACACGCCACCTCACTCTTGTATCTTAGAGGCGGATACACTGACGTTATAGTAAACACAGGCAGTGGTGTTCTGTTGTTAGAAGCATGTGCTTTACAAATATGAGCTGAACAAAATAGGATGCCTTAAAAGTGCTCGTTGTACGATGATGCATTTTAGAAGACGAAAACCCCCTGGCGGCAGGGTTTCATTGGGACCGAGTGACATCCAATGCGTTTCGATTGATTTGGAATGCGCACCATCTGATGGAGCTTGGCGTAAAAGGGGTTGAAGTGGTTTATACTCAAGCTGAGAAGCTGGACAAATTAGCAAGCAGACTCGTAGGCGTGGCCATAGGAAAAGCCACGATTGATCGGTTGCGCCCCGACACGCTGTACTGAGTGGAGGCAATAGCCTTGGGAGCTGACGCCATTGTTCTCACTCACGGCGCTTCAATCAGAACATTGCCGGCTGGTAAGTTCTTCTTAGATTTCAATCATTGCGCTTCCTTCCACGCATGCGGCGTGATGTTCATCTCGTTGTTGAGGTCTGTGTTATTTCCGGTACACCTTTTTAGTAGTCATGTGCATTGCAGCAAATTTTGCAACGGACATACATGAATGCCTTACGCAATAGTGCAAAAAATTTTCTTGTTTTGCTAGATGGAACAAGAAACACAACACAACACAAACAGCGAACCTTTTAAAGCTATCGTGTGAGTCAGTGCAAGAGAGTTACCCCTTTGTTTCTGTAAAATATCACAACTTTGGCTGGGGGATTTCACAGCACTTTATTTCCCATTACGGGATTCTCTGACTCAGGAAACGCACCAGTCGCCATTCATTCCTCTCTTTCTAATATAATGACGCTTTCCGTGTTCAATTCACCCTAAATTGTAGCCGCTGCACTTTGTCGTGCTTGCTTTAGTCGTAAAAATGTTGTGCATTAACGGGCACTCTTTGTGTGATCATAGCTTGTTGGTGAATAAGAAACCCACAACTTCTGCATAAAAGCTCATTTCTTCCAAAACAATGGAGGCCTGGATCACGCTGGGTTGCTTAATGCACGAATATTTGGTTACTTTACACTACACGCACTGAGCTGGAGCGTTTCTGCAAAAGCTAGTTGTCAAAACGTGGTATTTTCAACCATTTGTCACGGAGAAGTCTAACGTCTATTGAAGAGGAGGTGATTCAACGCACCATCGTAGGCTTCTCTACGATTCTTCAATGTTTCTCGCGGGATTTTGGGTGGTCAAATTATGTTTTATAGTGGAAGGCTTTTTGCATGTGTGCGTAGTAAGCCATCACCGGTCTGGCATATTTCGGCACGCCAGTCCCTATTTTGCCATTAGAAGTCGTTTTCACTCGCACCTTCATTACTACTCCAGACCTGTTCTAACTGAACCGTGGTTAGAATTGACTGTCTAACAGGAATGGCAGAGGAAGGGTTCACGGATTCGGGTGATTGTGGGACCCACCAAGTCACCATTAATGCTGTTACCACCCTGGACGACCGGGTGAAAAATATGTGTAGTTAAAGAGTGGAAGTAGCGTTAGGCGTTCCTATTCAAGTGTTGAGATGGCCAATGCCAAGAATCTCACAACACGCGCGTAATCGCCTTCGTTTGACACTATGCCTTCGGTGCAGTAGTGGATTGGACAAATTCGCCACAGTTTGATGAACTTGCATTGAAGTTAGTTGGTGGCTGGTGACTGCCACCGATTTCCATGCACAAGTAGACCAGTTGGCATATTTGCTCACATGGAACTGATAGAAGCACAATGAACCGGTAAACGTCAGACCAAGGACTGACCGACTTGACATCCAGGAAGCATCACTTCACGGCTTTAAAGGCGAGTCAAGTAGAGAGAGGGCAATTTAACATAGTCATGTCGAAATCCCGATCCAATATTGCCGACTCACATGCAAAACTCCAGACTCTCTGTGTTGCCTCCACCGACTGCATACAAAGTGTCCTGTTCACTTCAAGTAATGTCACCCTCTACCTATCAACACCATTGCAACTAATTCCATCTAGTCACTTTAGTTCCGCGCTTTGGTCGGAGCAGATGAGACTTTTGAATACCTACCAAACCAACACTAATTTCTTCGCAAATACTACTGGACCATCTAACTATAGGCCAGCTGTTGCCAGTAACAGTTTGCAGATCAAAAGCTAAGTATGAATTTTGTTCCATGACCGAACCTGCTTCCGGTGAGTATTTTGTCTTATAGGCAGGTGGTTTACTTTACGTTTAGCAGGTGTCTTTTCCTCTCCTCTGCCAACAGAGAATGGGTTGTCAAATAGCGACGGTTACGAACCTCCTTAACTCTCTCTTCTAGTCCCTTTCTACTTCAAATCGACCATTCAATAACGACATCCGTCAATGCGTTTTCTTGTCACACTCGAATTTTTGGACCTCAACAAGAGGTGGGCCATGGACGGCAGCATTTTTGCTTAATATGCCCTCCGCAGCTACAACTGTCCGAGGACAAAGCTCGCCTGAGTGAATTTATTGGAAATCAGCGTTACTTCGCTTACACACTTGTCAGTCCACCTTTCGGTTGGTCCGCCATTAAGCCACCAAACGGTGGCATGCACACAATGAGCCTTCCCTGTGGCACTTGTCACCACTCCTGCTTCTCCATATGGCGCACCTTAGGTGCCACACCAAGGTTCTGCCGCCCTGACTTCCCACCAACATGACCAGCCCTGAATCGCCTGTGGAATGAAAGGAAATCTTGCAATACCAACGGTGGTAGCCTACAGGAAAATGGCAAACAGCACATATTAGTGCCTACTTATGCTTCACAAACACCTCAAGGGATGAAGGTGTCGTCGTCTCCAACAATTTACTGAGCACTGTTTTTTCCTTCCAATGCGGTTCATTCTTTCAGGAAAGGAGTTCGCCACCTTGTGCATGCTTAAATTGGACAAAGTGTAACATGAATTTGCGTGAACCGGTCAAACAGACCACAATATTTTAACTTTGAACTTTCGGTACATCAAATGCTCTTCGCTACTGCAAAATGGCAATAAGTTAGGGGAATCGATGCCTTTCGGTCCGCTTCCATCATCTCACTGATCCTAGAAATTGAATTAGGTCACGATACCGAGAGCCACCTTCTCAAAGAATGTAGGTAGGTATAATCCACACAAACGGTTTCTCGCCTCCGTCGGCATTANTTTCTTCCAATGCAGTTCATTCTTTCAGGGAAGGAGTTCGCCACCTTGTGCATGCTTAAATTGGACAAAGTGTAACATGAATTTGCGTGAACCGGTCAAACAGACCACAATATTTTAACTTTGAACTTTCGGTACATCAAATGCTCTTCGCTACTGCAAAATGGCAATAAGTTAGGGGAATCGATGCCTTTCGGTCCGCTTCCATCATCTCACTGATCCTAGAAATTGAATTAGGTCACGATACCGAGAGCCACCTTCTCAAAGAATGTAGGTAGGTATAATCCACACAAACGGTTTCTCGCCTCCGTCGGCATTATGCACTAAAGTCCTGCAGCACTATTTCATTTCCAAACTCTGCAGTTCAAACTTCTTTCCAAGCACTTATTTTGAACGTGAAAGTGAGTCAGTGCACAAATGGTAAACTGCGAATTTCATTGAAAAAGGATCTTCAAAGTATCACTTTTACTGGGCTTTTACTGTAACATTGCCCGCCTACTAGAGGAAACCAGACAGCGATCCGGATCAAAGATTCTTCTTCATCTGTATGGTAATAATGTAACGAAGCTGATGACTATGTTACCTCTTATCTTCCCCGTTTTCCAAATCGCCTTCGATTCCCTTAACGCACTTGACACCATTCGACCAGTAAATGCACTAACTCTGGTGCGTACTAATCTACCTGCAGAACGCAAGCGCTTCAGTCAGTTATTTTAGGCCTTGCAAAACAAAATATTGTAGTCTCTTTTCGAGCCATCTCGGCTGGTGGCGGGTGGGTGTGCTAAATAACAACAATTAGAGACGAGCTGGGTGACCATTAAGATGGCCCAATGAGCACACTGCAACGTATCGTAACGGAAGTACACCCTAACAAACCAAGTTGCTTGAGAAGTTAGGAGCACACAGACAAACAAAGCAGTATAGAGCTACAGCTGCATACATAATCCTTTTGATGAAGATATCATCAAATGCAAGGTTAAGAATGCTGGATTTATTGTAGGCGTCGGATAAGATAGTGAGTGGTTCACGCAAGTCTTAACATCAATAAGCAGGCTAGTAGAAAGTGCGCCTGGGTCGTCTGACTTGCATTGGGTCTTCGCGGAACTCTGCAAATGGAAGGGAGTAAAGGAGGTTTGATCTATATGGCTTTTCCTGGGCTTTACGTCCAGGAAGACTTTAGGAGTCATATATTTGTTGATACAAACAATGCTCTGAGAGTTGCACATGCAATTGCTTTATGAAGCAGAGAAGAACGATACCTTTGGGCCTAAGCTTACACAGACGTGCTAGACTTCTCCATAACACACATCACTTGTAGTGGTTTCAAAAGGCCTCACCTCATAGTGATTGCACTGGATTTGAAAGAAGCAGTCCATGCTCAATAATTTTTTTGGAGTCCGCTTCCCTACTGTCAGGGCAGGAAACTAGTCATTCAAAAGCCTGCTCGCGTCAGTTACTGCATCCACTTGTTAGTAGTGTCGTCGATAGTGTCGTGAAAGCCGACCTCGGAGATGTCCTTTAAAGTGACATTCATGCTACATTTCCGCCAGCATATGCTCACCACACAAAGACTCATGAGCGTTCTTAAGCTTGTGCTCAAAATCTTAGAATTGCTGTGTTGAAGCAGTGGATCTAAACCATTTATCACTCGTTTGACTCAACATACCTGCATCTGCTTTAACTCCTCCACAAAACCTTAAATTCATTGCGCTTTTGAGAGTGAAAGAATCCATTCTGAAGGGTACTTCCTGTAGTATTTTTGGCTGGTTATATTTTACGCACAAACACACGCTCTCGTTGATTGTTTTTTTTGCTTTTGACCTTGCTCATCACTAGTTTTACAACTGCGATTACTAATCGTGTGTCTGTGAAACACCGAACAATGATGGATTGTTAAATGGGTGGTAAAGGTAGAGACAAATGATGAGTCGGAGTCGAAAGAAACAAGGAATAAAGCAAATTGTCGCTGTCTGAATCGTGAACACCTCAAAACATCTACAGGAGAAAGCTGAGGTACGACAGGACTCTGTCATCAAGTGTAGGGACGCACATATCATCCACGCCTGAATGGTTACTGTCAGAATAGCAAAAAGTTAAATGGTAATACGTGAGGCAACAACCTGAGGTGTTCTCAGTCTAAACAATGGGCAGTGTTATATTTATAGACGATTGATTTTGTTGCTCTTGGTTCTCTTGCACCTGAGTAATTTCCGCCCCTGCGTACTAAATGCGCCGTTAAGGGTTATGCCAAAAATTGATCTTAGTGCCTTGAAGTGAAGAGAGGATTCTTGAGCCTCCATCATTTATCGAGATTAATCGCTTACACACTGCAATCAAACGTGTTTATTTGCACGTCTTTCACATCACAATTCTTTACCTTTCATTGCATTCTGTCAGCCCAAAGAGCAGGCAGCCTCTCCTCTCTTGAATCGGTCACTTGGATTTCTGCCTTTTCCCTTCACTGTCCTCATTTAGGGTAGTCATAATCATGCACCGATTCAGCTATTTGGCGCGGCACATCTCTCGTTGTCCCACAGATATTTACCCTCCTAATATTCCTCTTGGATCTCCTAATAGCTTTATAAGCGCTTGAGGTTTCTCTCGTTGGATATGATGCAATGGATATCTCTAGGGCATTCCACAAACTGGCTTATAGTTGTGAGATTGTCCTGTTTGTCATGTTATTTATGGTTTTGCCCTCACCTGTATGAATGTTTTCTTGTGTGGACAGTTACGCCTTCCTTAGCGTGGCAGTTAGTTATGGTGCTTGGACCAAATGTGTATCATAAACCGTCTTTTCTTTTAATTCGCTTGACATTGCAATGCAACATTTTAGTTTGCACCACAAGTCATTCAAACCAATGATTTGGTCAGGCAGACGGAGGAATTACGAGCAAACTAAGATGTGCGGTTTTTTTCGTATGAAGAAGGTACCATTCACTTGAATCGGCAGTAATACGGATTATTCCAGTTGCTACAGTCCTTACAATGTTTAGCGCAGCTAAGGGAGGTTCCTGATCAAGTGGTCTGCGCCTTCCTAAGATAATGACCTGTCATGAACGGTCGAGAGGTCCATCACCACTGCAGTCAAGTCTTGGGCTTTAGCGCAGCTCGCCTTCGTTCGATGGTGGTTGGCATGTATTAAGAGAAACCCTTGGCTCAGATTTTGAGGGATGCTTGAATAAAAATCGCGTTCGGTGCATATTTTATGGGGATTCAGAGTAGAAAATGGTTGTGCCAAATGGAGGCTATTTTACCAATAAGTGGGAGCATGCATGGGTCCAGAATTTGCTATGGGCTATTGTAGCCAGAAATGCTTTTATTCAATTTCAGATGGTGGCTAGACCTACGTACTAGGCGTGGTAAGGGGAAATAAAGGCGGATGTTACACTACAAGCCCGAATTCGGCAATAACAATAAATTATCTTACTTATTTTTACTGCTTAAAAGCCCTTTGGATTTCCATAATCTCAAAGAATTATGACAAATATCATTGGTTGGAGTCTAATTAAGCCCATTACGTCCAAGCTCTCCTTTACTTTGGCAATCAGTCCCCTTACTGTGTAGATTGCTACTTCCTCAAGAGGGATATGAGTTACAACGCTATCACGACAATGTCGCTAGTTTTTAAGTAGTGACTTGTGTGTGAAGGTCTCAGTTCATAAAGACTGGTTTCGGTGTCACCAAAGTTTTGACTAGAAGGCACATTAGCGAAGCGGTATGCACTTTAAACATATGATTTGGTTGAAATGCCTTGTAATGATTCTATTACGGCAAAGGTGGAGTTATATTTTAGGCAATAAGGAAGGCGATGGTGAGAACGATTATGTTGCTAAAAAACAATTGCAGGAAATGTTATGTTGCAAACAGAGGTTCTGCGTGAATGTGCCTGTTTGTAGGCAATCAGAAATGAGGAAGAGTGGATAAAACATAAAATTGATAGAAGAAGGTATGCATGGATTTTGGTCCCCCACCTCCAAAGTATATTTTATGGCTGGCCAAATGGTGCAAAACCTTACTGGAGGTATCCTTAAAGGCGAACTTGGCAGGGAATTTGATGTGGGCTGCATAAATACCCAGCAATCCATTTGGCGGGTAGTCCTACTTCACAAGGCAGAAGATCATTGCCTTATCCAGCCTCTGCATATCGGACCCCTACCAATGGCGAGCGGAAAAGGACAACTTGGTCAAAAATGTTAAACGATATGAAAGTTTCTAATGCAGTTATGTTTTGTGGTGCCTTAAAAGTAGTTTACTTTTGTATGCATCAACATCGCTCCACGGAATTATAGGCAAATACTTAAATGATTTTCTAGCATTTAGGCACATTTCTAGATAATCGCTACTGCACTATTTAAAGTGAGGTCCATGTAACAGTTAGGTAAACTACGAAACTTGAATCCTATTAATCACCAATGACATAACATAAAGTGCAACGCATTCATATTTTTTACCGTTTAATAAAATCTTGGTAGGTTTCGCGGATATCTTCATGCATGTTGACTAGTTAGGCAAAATGGTATGAACAATGGGTTGAGTGAGGTCACTCCTACACACTGCCGAGATCTTACAAGTGCCAGCCGATGACCTCAACTTCTGTGAAGACAAGAGATTGTAGAGCATGTTCATGATGGAACAAGCACTTCAATTGCTGTTATTATTTTGGGAAAATGAACAAAACTTAAGGCCAGAAAGTGGTTAAGTTTGTAGCAGCACTGATCAAGAAAGGTGATTTTGATTACAAAATGCGTGAGATCTTTTGAGCACATCTCATTTCTTCTTTATTAAACGTTAAAAATAACTTGCACGCCCTTGAGATATGCTGAAAATAATCTACTCAGATGGCTTGAATTATTTGCATTGGGGATAGATGTAAACAAACCATCTAATGAGACGAATCTGAAGCCTTGTCATGCATCACTAACATCGTGTTTACAAACAATGCTCCAATAAAACTTAAGGCTAGATGTTAAAGCAGAGAAAATGCATCTTATTGCGTCTCATTATCTTCGAACTGGACGAAGTGACGGGAGCTCATCGCCTGCATTTTAACACGAGCGGGAGCAGGCATTGTGCTATGATCCTCGTTTTCTGTACGGCAGGAAACACTTTTATTTCGCAAGGTCCGTCTAATAAATTATGCGACATTCAAAATCGCCACCTGCATGCGCAATCTTGTGTACGATGCTGTACTGCACATACCTGTGTTTATGCGCAACCTGTCATCGCTCCTACCCGCCCACTTGACTCGCAAATTTCCGCTCCAGTAATGCCTCAAGTTTAAAATAAACAATGTTGTCAATAATTTAAGACCAGATTTAATCTACCTGACTCATATCCATAGGCAGATTAAGGAGACCATATCTTTCGACAAATAATGACATTAAATGAGGAAAGTAACTGCATCAGACTGTGTCATACTTCAAGGTAAGAGGAGAGGCTATTTGCTCTGCATAGTTTTGGTATTTTGGACTAAAATCATGAATACTGGTAGTCTTAATTGTCACCTTAGGCGGTTTCTTGCGCATATTCTAGTTGCATCGTGCCCAAGGAGATGGACCCCAGCCTAACATCGCTATTGATCCTGGCATGGAATGCATGCATAGTTAGCAAGTTGGACTGTAGTGCACTTAAGCCTAGCTTTATTTCTCGGTTCAGCCACCGCGGATGACGTGAATACGAAGCTACTTTACATACAGAAAATGAAAAACCGTACACCATTTACTTTGTCAAGAATTAACGCATCGTGAACCGTAATTTGCTAGAGATTCTGTAAAGGGTCGTCATAAGCAACAACTGGTTTCGGTTTCCTGATTAAGAAACCGAAGGTAAATGCCTTCTTGCAGATTAGGACGCCCACGCACTTCCCACTTCCTTGTCCTCTATTTGAATTTAGATGCAAAAAGTTAGTGGCATCTGTCTCCTGGACCAGGCTCCTCAAATCCTTGCGCGTTCTGCCAAAAGCTTGTGCTTACAAATGTCACAAAGCTACCGCATAACAGTGAAGAAGTGGAATTTGTAAAAGGCAACGTCTTCTCTGCACAGCCTTTTTTAAACTGGGACAACTAAAGGATCCGATCGTGTGGATGAAGTCACAAAAACCAACGGTTTTCATCCCTACCTGTTTATTTCACGTAATCTTCTCGCTTTTTGAATAACTGATGAACCAGTAGCAATGCCTTTATCTACATTTTTTCTCATAGCAATGCACAATGCTGCGCAATCCAGTGAGTCAGTGCTGATCATTTTGCATCATAAATGAGGCAAATTTAACCTGGTCAAACACGATCTTGACCGGATCATTCAAAGGTCAGCGCTTTCCAGTAGAGAAGTTCATTAGGGTTAGGTCAACACAGGAATGAATTGGTATGTTTCTCCCGCATTGGAGCCCTTACGTATCAAACCCCCCTCCATTCTCTGTCAAACTTGTCGGCAAGCGGTCTTGGCATTGATGTCGATGCGCATTCCTAAATGAGTAATCCCAGCGTCGGACCTCTTCATATCTGGTTGATGAGAGCACTGCGAATGATTAATCAGAAATGTAGCACCAAAATATTTGATAACCTCAGCCGTCAGTTAAAAAATTAAGGCCATTAGTCGAGTTATCATCCCTTTTATCAAGGCCTAGTCGCGAACTCCACCCAGTGTTTTCATTTTGGCCGAAAAATTTGCTCGTTTGCATTCACATGCTGAAGCGATTTGTCACTTGCGCTGATCACCAATGAGCGCATATCAGCAGCTGAAGTTACCACAGCGTTTTTGTTAGGGATGATCGAACTATTGCCCCTTTTTCTGGCAATCCTTTTTAACCCAATCGCCATCGATATGCACAGAAATCGCCAAAGCAAAGGCGCTGCCACAACTCTGTGTGTAAGCAGAATGCCACGCGTGCAATGAATGGCTGTGTTGTGAGAAGGAACAGATTAGAAGTTCAGCTGAAGCACCTCAAAGGTGGATCTTTTGTAATCTACAGATCTTAACGGATGTAATATCTCCAATTAACGTCCTTTACAGATCACTTTTTCTTTTAATCTTAGGAGCCGATAATCTGCACATTCCAAGCAGCTCTTTAGGAACTTGTCTTAATTTCCTTTAAAATTGCGTTTAGACACTTCGATTCAGTGAGTAATATGCCAGGTTGACTAGCCGGAAGGCGAAAGCTTAACTTATAAAATGTCATCATACATAATTGGAATTTGCAAACGAAACGCAAGCATGTACTTTGACGGCAACATTTGTCATTAGCAACGCAGTGCAGCGACTAAGGAAGAAAGAACAGGTCAGAACAGGACGCACAAATAGATTAGTGGCTAGTCTTTGCATTTAATTTTTGCGCCCTGGAGGTGTGCGTGAATGCATGACATTCGAAGACAATCAGGAGTAGGCGCGGGAAGTTAAAATCGAAACAGAGTAAAAATGGTTATTCACAAATTGTGTAGCTGGCACATTTTGAGGAGTCAAAGCTTTTAAAGGAAAAAGCCTTATTTGCAACGCATTCTTTCTCACTCAATTTGCAAAATCAGACTATTACAACGCAAAAATAAGACAGCGCGAGAAGTCGCTGAGTGAAACTTTAGCACCGCGAGGCGGTCTTAAGATTCATCCAACGAAGAGTAAAGTACCTAAACAACTTTTGAGCACATTTACGTTTTTATACCAATTTATACCAACATGCATGACTCTTATTTAATATTTGGTCCATATTTTCCTTCTTCCACTTTATAACACATGCGTGCGTGTGCTATAGACTTCGCACTCGTCGTAACAAATTTATTCCCATAGCTCCAAAGTTTCGGCCCTACCGAAAACCTATACTTTGTCTCGGATAAAAGTATAACTTGGTTGACAGTTAAAAATCTTGAATCGCATTATCTTTATGGATTGCTAGATGGGTAAATGCATAAGCGATTAAATTAAGAGCAACATGATTGCTGTGGGCAATAAGTTGTCTATTGAAGAATGGGAGGGACTGAGACAAAAGCTGTGATTATATCCTTCTTCTTAAGCTCTGAATTGACAGAATGCACACCAACACTAAGTCAAATTGACTACTTCGACGCTGCGCTAGACTTCGCTCTTCTACAGCAATTTCCACCTCATCTTAAAACGATCCCATAATAATTTCTGCCATCCATGCAATTGCAATAAATAAGTAAGAACTGTCAAATATTTGGTATCTTTTGTACAAGAACGCAAAAAATGTTTGCATTTTAGGTCAAAAATGGAGCTATTAAATGTGGGGCAGGGCCTAATAGAATAGCTGTTTCCTGGACAAAGCACTACATCAATCAAACTGCCACCTATCGACCCGTGCGGTCGAAGTTAGTGCCTATGACTCTTATTCATGTCTAACATGACGGTGAATGGAAATATCAATGACATGGATTGCAAGACAAAGTTACCCGACTGCTGTAAGTCAAAATCTGTGCAAAAATATGAAATGAGATTTAAGCGTGCATGGTCAGCAGTCTTGCGATTCGCTTGGAAATCGACCTATTGTGTAGCAGTGCCCACTTAGTGTTGTTTTCTGTTTATGCTTTTACTTCTTCGACAAGCTTTCATTGAATTATTAGCACATCCCAATAGGCCACTTCATCTCCCTGCAAAAATCAATTAGTGCTCTTAGTGGAAGGCGACTGCAAAAGCTTGTGTCTGTGGCTCAAGTCCCAAATGGTGAAATAGGTATGCAAAAGGTGTTGATTTGCTGGGGGAGGCACTATTCATCACTGAATTCAATCAGTTAACACATTGGTTCTAACTATCAAATTGAAACAGCACTCATTTAAACTGTATTTTTACCTGGCCCAAGCACACCAAAGAGGAATTTGGTTATAAAACGTCAAAAGATGCACAATCACTATTAGACGCGCATTAAGGTCAAATATGTGCAGCCACAGTGAGTGACATCATATTGGTCCTGCTCCCAGTCACTCAGCATGACTGGAAACATTACAGAGCATTAGAAGCGCGCAGTCAAAATACTATTCAAGACAATTTTCCGCGAATGAAATGACTGTCAAGTCGATCAGTGTACGATCCTTCTTATGAGTGGCTTCATTTGATCAGGCTGTGTCACATACGGCTTCAAGATGCATTGAAGTAAATGCTGTGTGGAAATCTGGTCTCTCTTTAGCAGGCCTCCAAGTCGCCTTTTCTCATCGTCTTCGCCTAGTCGACTATGACGTATATTATTGTGATCCAAGTTGTGCCGATCAAATGGGGCGTACTCGCAGAGGCCCGGACTGCATACATAGAGCTGATCTTGTTGGCAGCTCTCGAGGCACTTTCTTGAGTAANTTCTCATCGTCTTCGCCCAGTCGACTATGACGTATATTATTGTGATCCAAGTTGTGCCGATCAAATGAGGCGTACTCGCAGAGGCCCGGACTGCATACATAGAGCTGATCTTGTTGGCAGCTCTCGAGGCACTTTCTTGAGTAACGCAAAGCTTAACGGAGAGGTGTTGGTGAAAACAGGAGCATCGGGAAGGTAGTGGGGAGCGTAGTAACACATGGAGGTGGTTAAGAGTAAATTAGGTGGATTAATGTGCCTTTTCTTGTAAAAGAGTCTTCGTTGTGCACACGCTTTGCTTCATATGCAAGTGAACAAGTGAGGACAAAGAATCGCACGGCAACTACCACAAAATTATTTCTCCTATCCATTGAATCTCAATGATACAGATTTTCGGTTTCTATCTGAAGTAGCTGTTTGCCCTTAGTTTTAAGTGGACGCCTTTCCCTGGATGAATGAGCCCTTTCTATTCCAACAGTTTGGATAAGTTCCGCTGAGGAATTTATTGTAATCATAAGCACTTGGCATTGATTTAGAAATGTACAATGATGCAATCGCTTTCCATCGTTATGAAGTGCAACGTTTGATTTTTGGCACACTAATGTCTGACTTAGATTATTTTGCCATCATAAATGGGCTTTTGCGTGGAGAATGGGTGTTTATGAAAAGTTGGTGCACAATTGCGCGCTTGGACACAAAAAGTTTGCAGAAGCATCAAAGTATGGCACTGCTACCTTCGAGACTGGTAAGTTCGTTTCAGAATTGCACTGGATTTGCCGTATTATGGCCACCTAGTTAGGCGTCCTCATTCAAAGCGACACTTATGCGATTTGGCCATGGATTGAGGAGACGTTAGAGAGTAGTACAAATTTGATTTTGCACATAAAAGAAGGGTTGAGCTTAAAGGCTACATCCGCGTGTATATAAAAGCGATTGCTCGTTACTGAATTGCCCATAGTACCCACATAAAAATATGAAGCAGTCGCTTTTGAGCGCCCCTCGAAACATAGTAGGCCAAAAGCATGGTAACAGTAAATTTAAAAAGAAGTGTATCAGAGGAAAAATGTACAGGTAATTGAATGGCCAAGCGCGTAGATGAAATATTTATTTAATGCAACAGGGTAAACAGGTTTTCGTCTTTTGTTACTTCATGTTTTTCGGGACCGCTGCCGTAATGGAGCTGTATGTGCTTTCAGCCTTTTGGCGCATAAGCTCGTAGGTATCCTTTGTGGTATCTTGATCGAAGTCCATCAACTTAAGCGTGTTCTTGCACATTCTACGCATATTTTTACGTTGCTTCTTTAATGTCTTTAGCCTTATCTCTTCGTCGTCCATTTCTGACTGCATAGAGAAGATGTATTTTTTCTAGCATAATCTTCGTTATCATCTTACTTCCCTGTTTCTTATCCTCCTGCTTCAACCTCTCAGCTTCGTTAATCATCAGCCCGATCTGCTCCTCCGACAGACGTCCCGAGTCTCTAATGCAGACCTGAATTCGCTTATCTGCCATTATGTCCACTGCTGACACATTGAGAACGCCATTTTCGTCAATGGCAAAGGTAACTTCTACCCAAGGAAATTCACGCGGAGAAGGCGGGACACCTAACAAGTGAAACTCGCCTACTAAGTCGTTGCCATTTGTCAACGCACGCCCACCTCCATACACCCGTATTAACATATCCCGTTGATTGTCAGGAGATGTGATGGGAGTTACTGTCTTTTTCGTCGGGACATTCATGCTTCGCTCCATCAAATTCACTAGTTTTCCTCTTGCCAACGCCAAATTTATTGATAGTGGTGTCGCTTTCAGAATCTGTAGCGACTGTTTTTCGACCATGTTTGAAGCCAAAAACGCCGCATCACACGTTGCTGCCTCATCCGGGTTGATGAGCCCGATAAACTTACTCCTACTGAAGACGTCCTGCAGTAAGTACTGCACCCTCAATACAGGCGTTGATCCATCCACCAGTAATGCCTCGTGAACATCGGCCTTGTCCAACTTTGCATCGCTCAACGTCTGGTTTACTATAGCCAACATTCTATTGAAGGGGTCAGAGCACAACTGCTCAAATTGGCAACGTGAGATGGATAAAGAGAAGTCTATGTCCCCACACAACGATTCGACAACGATGTTTGTGAGCTCATGCAAACTCAACGTCCTCTTAGCAGTCTCACATGCCTTTCTCAGACGACTGATGGCTTTTGCGTTGGTTGTCAAATTTATTCCTCCGTATACTTGCTTAAACGTCTCCACGCAGTAATTCACCAGTCAAGAATCAAAGTCACAACCGACAGCCTTTGCCTCAAATTTTTCATTCCTTATGGATATAACAGACACATCGAATATGAACACGTTGCGTTGACTGTCTATCCTCTTCGCACTAAATATTCGCTTAGGGTTGCTAATAATTCAGAGGAAGTCTGATGGATAGGCAAGTAGGTAGGTAGGTAGAGATGTAGTTTGATGAATGCATACACTGAAAGACAACTGAGACTGTTTGTTACCACACCAAACACTAATTTCCATGAGGACTGAGACCGCCAAGCATACACTACTCGCACTTAGTAAGTAGCTAGAAGACACGACGTGGCGGATAAATTGGCAATGCTAGCCCTTCCGTGCCTAAAGCATCCTTGCCTATTTAAACTGATCCGGACATCGCTTTTTATAGCAGGACTACCTTAGTGGATGTGAGAATGCAAGAAGCGGTCTGCTGAAGGNGGATGTGAGAATGCAAGAAGCGGTCTGCTGAAGAAGTGAGAGGAAACGGTTTGCAAATATGGATCTGAGAGTCGGTGTGTGGTGTCTAGAAGTGTGTGGAAGAACCCCACCCGACAACTATTGCTAAACTGAATGGAATGCTAACAATGTTGATACTGAGGGTAGTAATAATGTAAGGAATGATAGTAATGGGACGAAAACAGCTGTTTATTAATGGGATTGGGGGCAAGCATTCCATTGCTTCCTATTTGCATTTTAATGGCTTTCAGCCTTGCGATTCAGCCATATTCACCTTCGAAAAGGCTTAATTTTGGAGTGGATCTATTGTCTTATCTGGGTAGTTCTGTTTGGGGATCAAATGATTTTAATCATTGTTCTACTTTAAGTTGTTTCGCTGGGAAACATCCTACACTCCCATTGCGACTACTTACATGACCAGTTATATGCACGAGACATGTGATCCTTAACAGCTTTTAACGACCAGGCTTGCATCAACCTATGCCTCATAAGAAACTGCTTGCATTTAAAACATCGAAAGTGGTAAAGGATAACGGCATTTCCAGTTTATGAACAGCACTTGAAGCGGCCAAGACAAAGAGCCAAATTGATGGCATTTTTTAGAAAGCAATTACTGGAGCGTCAACAGGAATTTTTCTGTCAGACAGACCTTGACTACATGCATATTAGACACGAAACCTGTCATTTATAGTGTTTCAAACCCCTTGCAATTCATTCAATGACACAACTCAAAGCCGCCATAATAATTCGAATTGCGGTGTGTAGACGAAAGCACAAGCAGTCCAATAACAGTTGCTGCGCGTACACTTACTTGCTTCTAAGATACGCCTTGAGGGAATTGCGCATTTCTCAACATGTCTCAACCAAATCAATCTCATTCTATCTAATAAAATGAAAAATAGCGCTTAAAAGTTTGTTAACTTCATCGGTTAAGATTCTTACGTAAGCCCATTACATGAATATTTTACAATTTCAGACCTGCACCACAGGCTTAAGCATTTCGTAGCCTCCTTCTAATCGTTGCATGCGTTGTAACACCTTGTATCCGCATCAAATAGCTGCTTAGAGGTGTTAAGCAGGTAGGTGGGTGGATAGGTAGGTAGGTAGGTAGGTAGGTGGGTGGGTAGGTGGGTGGGTAGGTAGGTAAGTAGGTAGGTGTGTATGTAGGTGGGTAGGTACGTAGTTAGGTAGGCAGGTAGGTATGTAGGTAGGTAGGTATTTATGTAGGTAGGTAGGTGGGTAGGTAGGTTGTAGGTAGGTGGGTGGGTAGGTGGGTGGGTAGGTAGGTAAGTAGGTAGGTGTGTATGTAGGTGGGTAGGTACGTAGTTAGGTAGGCAGGTAGGTAGGTAGGTGGGTAGGTAGGCAGGTAAGGATCCAGTTTGGTGAATGCATAGACAGAAAGGAAACTTTGGGGTGCCGTTACCATAAAAAGCCAACTTTTAAGAGGATTGCAAGACNCCATAAAAAGCTAACTTTCAAGAGGATTGCAAAATCATCAAACACACGTTTTTAATTTTCATTCCTCATACAAGATTCAAGTGGTGCTCTTAATGGGCAGGTCATCAGACCAAACCTGCGTCAGAAATCACAGCTAATAAAGAAAGGCTCCGCAGATTCTACCCTGCTAAAGTGAGATTACGTGAATAGAATACTTATGCAGTACACTACTGCCTTCAATTTAAGTGGGAACCTCGAAGAAGTAAAGCGCCGTATGAGTTTCGGGAACATATCTTGCTATTTTTATAAACAAAAAATTACTAGAAAACAACTTGGTCAAGACATCTCAGAACAACGAGAATCGAGATCTCCCTTCCTCAAATCGCTTGCAGTGGTACAAAACGCCACGGAATTTGCTATCAGCATTCAGTTTCTGTCGTCAGATATTGTAAGGGCTTGATACTTTCAAAAGGCGCTGTTTTGAATATTTAGACGCAATCATGTCTCAACACGGCAAATGTGAGAAAATTCAAACGCATTACACTCGGTAACTGAATACAAAGCATGCAAAACTCACATGTATCCATGGGATGCATCTGGGTCCCAAATCTGTCCGATATTGTTTCTGACCCAAGTCACCAATCAAAGCGATGAGGCTAAAACCACCCTACGGAGGCCTATTATGGACCCTTATGCAAAAATTAATAAAGCATCACGGAATTACCGTCAGTGAGCTATCTGCAGACTGATTGTTAATGACTAAGAACTTGCATATGTATACAACGTTTACCTGACAATGCGCAGCAAGTATTGATGCGGTTGAAGAGGGCCGAGGTGCTGTCATTGCCTTTTGGCGCGCCTTTACAGCGGAAAGTCACGGATGCTCTCATCAGAGGAAGGAAGGAAGGAAAAGCACGATGCAGGAAAGCAAAGCAATGAGCCACGCAACTAGAGTGTGAAAGGTAGCTGAGAGGTCAAGGGACGCCCGAGGACTCCCTACTGGCAAAACTATGCACCCGAGCGAACCCGCCGCAGGCTTCAACACAGCGGAGTGCAATGCTGAGCCTCCACCTGGGGTCAGGGTCTTGCTGATCACCCTGAACCGGCGCCAGGTAAGTTTGATGCGCTGCTGCCCCCATCATACCTGTCCCACAACTACCACTTGCGCTTGCTGTCCCGGTCTACCAGTACTGCACAGCGATCCATACCTTTGCCATCTTATGCACTGACTATCCCTTACTTTTGTTTTCCTAGCGTTAACTTTAGCCAATATTTGCTTTTTTGTTTTTTACCTTCTAATTTGCCATTAAGGCAAGCTTACTTCTATACTTCAGTAGCACCAACTCTACCACCCCGCGTGTGTTGCACAGGCCAAGAACTATGCCGTATTAAAATGCTTATGAAAGAGAACGAATTGTTTTTTTTCATTTATGGATTGCACATATAAATACCTTAACCGTGATTGTTTTGACAGCATGAATGCATGGAATCAGTCAAATGTGGCAAATTCTGAATTATTTGCAAGGAGGAATTTTCCGTGTTTCTTGAAATTTGGGTCATTTTCAGTTGCTTAAAAAGGAGAGTAACTAAATAGCAAAAACAATTAATTTAAGGTTATAATGCCTTGTTTATTCGAACTGCCGGTTTCGGTCAATTGGGTGGCCATATCGTGCTAGCCTGTTGGCCGGCCTCTGGGCCGCGCCAACAGCGTCCGAGTACTCCGCTTCCAAAACATATCTATTCTGTCCTAGCACAACGCCTTCTTTTACCTTAAAGGAAGTCTTGAAACGCTACAAAGGTAATTAAATGCCAGTTTTCTAACTCTAACCTGGAAAATGCGCGCATACGATACGTAAAGTAAGGCTAGGAACCCCATATTTTACAGGTTGCTTTAGAGAGTTTTATGTATAATAAAAATGGATTAAGTGTGTAATAATTGCGATATTTAAATATGCTTTATAGGTGAGAGGTGGGAAGACAATTCCAACGTGGTCGCTGACGAGCGTGCTTCATCATCGGAGTCGGGGACTCCATCATTGTAGACAGGCCTAGCGCAACCGCCTTTGACTTTATTATAAAGAAATGTCTCGCAATATTCCGCCTTCTTATAGCAGGGTGGGATTGAAGGAAGAAGAGAAACGGGGAGATCCCGCTGCAATAATAGGCTCGACATTGGGTACCCTTCCCAAACCTCCATGTCTCTGAGCAGTACTTTGACTTGCTGATTGCCTCTAAAAGCTTTCTCACTCCAACCGCGATCGTCCCTTTAGGAAGAGGGGAATATAGAAACTACATTTGTTGTTACAAGTTTAAAAGACATTAAAAGTGCCAATTTTCTGTTTCTCTTCCACCAAAATGTCACAAATGGCATTAAGTACATAACAATTGCAGTTGGGGGGGCAAGCGTGATGTGCACTTGTGGAGCACTGTGTGGCCGTCTTGAAGTGCCATTTAGCCTGCGTAATGAAAATGGTTGGTGCAAGAAAATATTAGTCTTTGCGACGCATTTGTTAGACGAGATATCTTTAGTGCTGCATTTGTCCCAAGCCTAATCCCATGACTCTGAGACGTTGCGAAGTTGGAGTTGTACAAAGTTTTCCCAGCAGCGTAAACCTTTCGGCGTCTGACAAGTTTATTAGCTAAGCCTTGATTTATCGTTGATGAAATTACCATCGTTCCCACCTATAGACAGAATCCATCCATCCCGACAGATGAAGGAAGTAATGGCATCGGTAGGCACGAAGACAACAAAGCCGAAGGAAGCAAATATGGAGAAAGAGGCAGAGCTGGGGATTAAAAGCAAAAGAGGAAGAAGAGGTTGGGTTGGTAGCGGAAAATCAGACCTCAAATAAATTGCTCCAAGTAGGTCGCAATCAGATTAATGCCGTAGCGCCTACATTCTGTGCTTCTTTTGATATTGTCGTAGCTGCTGCCAAGCTTGTCACGAAAATCTAAATCTGTTACGCCAAAACGAGAGTAAAACAAAAGAATTGTAGACTTTGCCAATCATTTGCTGCACAAGTGCAATTTTAGTCTATTCTCCATTTGTGTCGCTATAACTGCATTGCATGCCTTTGTAAATGCATTCCTAAGTTTGACTGTCGTTAACTGTGCTGCAATCACTTGCTTTCGCATAACTATCTTCTCATTTATGCATTTCTTCGTATCTTCAGCTAACCAAATTAGTGAGAATGGATTCGCTTGTTCTTCTAAGCTACATTCCTTCCATGTAAGCGTACACCAAATAAAGTCGACGCAAATACCGTTGTGATATGCAAATAGCTGCTTGTTTTGTAGGGCAAAATTAATTTTCCTACAATACCATGCGCGCCAGTAGGCAGCATAATGTTGATCGAAGAAAGGTGGCTACACATCGCCCTAACAGAATGAACAAGCTCAGTTATTTGATTGTCTATTAACTCACTACACTATATATTGGAGTATACCCTTAGAAATTGAGAAGCAATAAATATTACTAATAATTTTTGACTGCCACACAGTAAAGGTGGCAATTGTGAAATCTCAAACATTGAATGCTAGTAGGCAAATGCACCACGATATAAAAGAGGGCCTATAATTGGCGAGGTAGATGTCTTGTGACTATGCGAGCTACCAAAGTGATCTATACTTAAATAGATGTGTCGCTGTTAATGATCAGTGTCATGCGGCGCCTTGACATAATTTTGTGTCAGTGACATCAGAGTCATTGCTTGAATTCAAGCAACACGGATGGATCAAAACTATCAGTCCATTCTGTTTGCGAAACATTTGTTTTGCGTAGTCGAATGGCTGCATGGCTAGACAAAGAGCATTAGGAGTGATTTATTTAGGGTCAATAAGGTGTTGCCAGTGGTATTTTGCGTGGGCTGAAGTAAAGGGGCTAAATTATATTGAGAAATGATAAATGAAGAGTCTGGGAGTGCAGATCACCATGTTTATCACAAGGTTGGAATGTCTAGCCATTATGTGATTCGTGATTACAAATGTCCTGCGGTAGACCATTGCCATTTACTTCTACCTCAATATTGGCAGATTTGACTTCGGTGTTCATCGATTGACAAATCAATGAGAACTCACCGAATTGAATTTAAACAGACGATACGGAATCGACGCAGGTAATGTTGTATGTGGCTAATGTACTTAATCAGAGAAATCGGTAATGGAGTAAAGTATAGACTTGAACACGTAAATCGATGGAGAGCTAAGCTTTGCAACTGAAAACAAATATGTCGTTTTAAAGCAAGAAGATTGGTGATGTTTTGTGATGGGCCAGAGTGTTATTCAAAACCTCGATAAAAATTAACCACATTGTGTGAATTTCATAGGTGCCAGGCAGAATGGCATAAGCCGGTGATTAGGCGTTTGCATAATCCAACACGGAGCTATTAAACCACTAATCCATTGCACTATGTCGTGACCACATTATGTTTCCACCAAAAAGCCCATAATTTTGGTACTCTAATAAAAGAGGGAGTGCATAAATTATTTAAATCCTGCAGGTACAATAGCATTGAGCTCATATCTTATGCGATTTTATTAACAAACCCAAAAACAATCAAGCCCGGTACTTGCTCCATGTTCGGGTGCAAAGCGTGTGATTTCTCAATTTGATATCTACTAAGTTTCATGATATTTGTTGCCAAAAATTATTCGTTACATTGCAAAGGGATTGCCTGTACGTGCAATTAAGCTAATCAACGTTGCATTTGGGTTTAAATATTTGTAATCGATCCAGCTGAGTGCTCGTTGGTTCCATGTTTTTATTCGAAACAATCTTCGAAGACGCAGAATGCCTTTAAAAGTTTGTGCGATTAAGATGTTAGGAGTCTGAAAATGGCGAGAGCTGGATTATTTGACGGATAGCCTGGCTTCTTCTATTAATCTGTAGTAAGATATAGTGGCATCACAGACTTGGCACATCTCCGCACAAAGACTGGGATTTAAAAAGATATCTTGGGGCGAATGGCCTAGAAATTGAAAGGTTTTAACAATTACTTCAAGCGTTTAGTCATACCGAACTGATCATTTACGCATGTGAGCAGGTATAAGCTCGTTTACGGTTCCCTTTAGCATAGCTGTCAAGATGCCGCTGATAATCTTGCTATTCTATTCTAAAGCTGAGTGTCCTCTCTACTGATTTAATTCTCTACAGCGCTAAACGGCTAAATTAGCATTCGATTTAACATAAGAACGGGGCCCTTCTACTGGCACTGGGAGTAAGGGCATCAGGAGGGACATATTTGTGACTTTAAGACATACTAGGTTCCTTGTAGTGTAGCATTACGCATTTTGATGAATGCGGTTGCTAGGACCTATGTTGCAACGCAGACAGGATAGAGACCGTCCAGCAACCGTCGCAAAGCCGCGAGAAGCTAATCATTTTTCCACGTGGCAGGCAAAACGTCACTTAGACACTACTTGCTCTCGCAACCTGCAAAACTGGACCACCGTCATGAGAGCCACTGTCGAGGTGATAGAGTTTGTTACGGTCTCTGCTTACCGCCTTATTTTGGGTCCAACATTTTGCTTTGCTTAATTTGGATAAATCTCACAATTATCTGCCCATTGTAATGGAGCTCCCTACAAATCCCCGCAACATCACTTTTCTCTCCTAAATCTTCCAAACTTAAAGGGGTTTTATCAAAATCAGAAGAATTTCACCTCTGGAGAGGTGAGTTTTGAACGATTGCGTGATAAGTCACCTTGTGGACGAAGCAAGCCAAGCCCTTCATGGATATATCCATGCAAGTTTGGCGTGGAATCAGTGCCCTTCGCTGTGTCTCTAACATCTTGGGCGACATAGGATGAGAAGCATGCTTGAGGATAGGGCTGTCTAGTCGACTAGAGACCATGTTGGTTCAGTGCCTTGCAGTCAGGTAGATGCAATATCTTTACGATGTACTGACACGTGCTCGATGAGGAGACCGCTGTGACCTAGACAGGGAATGTTCTAGGCGGAGCAAAACTAAATATAACAAAAGCACGACAGAGCATTTGCCACTGTTTCCTCATGTTATAAGGAAAAATTTTCAAGATCGACAACATGTAAAGTTGGATTCGCATGCACTTATGATTTGCTCGTCTTACCAAAAGAAGAGCTTGGAGTCATCGTCTAGGAGGCGAATTCTCACTGCTGAAGGCTGGTCACCATTTGAAGTAAGTGTCCTAGCCATGGGCAGATGCTGAACTACATCTAACGACTAAAATGTTGGAAGTTAGTCAAGATCAGCCTCCTCAAAATGCGTGAGCCTAATACTTGCGCGCTTTTATCACCCATATAAGTACTTTTGAAATGCGTTTGCTGCACTGTGTATGCGACGAATTCAGGTCCATGCAGATTTTCTTTCAGTCATTAAGGTAACATTTGGGATGTCATCGTTGAGTCGCCACAAGCATGGATTTTATGCGTTATTGAGCCTACACATTGCAAATTTGATTTAGCTACCACAGGTTATGACTTTATTCTCCGCAGCACAGTTCCAGTCAAAAGCACCTGAAGATGCTCCTTGTGTAGCTCAGTCTCAGAACTATGCATATAGAACTATTGAAAAACATTTCTAATTCAGCTGCAGCCATGGTGGAAGTGGTCAGCAGCTGGTAGACGGCAGCTGTTGGTGGTTGCTGTGCACATCTTTTTGCACATTTCTTAGTTCAAAATGCGGAGGAATGAGGCAGGTCCCCTTAGACGACTTAAGCCATCGCAGTCGATAGTCGCTCACACTTTGTTAGAATAACTGCGTTCGCAATAAATGTGTTGTAGCTCTTTTGTGTCTTTCTTCATGGTAAAATAGAAAGCTAATGTTGTAAGCCTGAAAGCTCTTCCGTATTTTCACCCCTTGACTATTGGACGAATGGTTCTAGGACAGGTAAGCCATCTGCCAGTTCTTGTACACCGCAAATGTAGGAAATGTCTTAAAGGAACCCTTTTAAGCCGTCGTCGGCGCATTGAAATGGATGTTTGCATATTGCTGGGTTTAACATCTTCCGATTGCTTTCACTAGTCACAAATTCATAATCACCCAAGCACAGGAGATCCTCCGCCTTGTGCTAACATCCTTTTCTTCCTCGCATTGAAATGCACAATTAACCATGTATCGAGGAAAGGAGTGGTTTAAAAAGAAAATTTTGTGTGATTCGTCTACCCAGGCCAGCAGTCACAGCATCGTTCCCCCGTTCAACTTCGTCCTTTTACGAAATAGTTTCAAGCAAGTGACTGCGGTAGACAGGTCAAGACACCAGCACCGGACTTGGTAAGAAAAGCACCTGCTCACTTCATAAATGCTTAAATACATCACCATTTAATGTCTACTCTAAGTTATGATAAATGCAGCTTATAAATAGAGAGGTAGAACTAAGATCAAGACAAGTTAACTTCATCACTACAGTCATGTGTGATCAATTAATGCCACCATTCAGCGCTTGTAAAGAACCGCGTGTGAGTAGTCTCCAGTCGACTCATCCGTCAATAGTGATCATTTTATCAAGCATCGGGCAGTTTGGGACTGCATCATTTTCACCTGCGACTAAGGTCAAACGATGCAATGTCAATGCACTAACATGATCAAACTCGATCGAATTCGGTAATAATATACCTAACGTCCCCACTGCAACTGCAACAACATGATAAAACTCGATCGAACACGGCCACATCCTCCTCGCTCTCTCCAATGCATCTGGATTGACATGATCAATATCGCATGAATGCAACCATTTTCTGCTCGCCAGCTCCACAGCAACCGCAGTCACATGATTAAAATCGCTTAAGAACAGTCACATTCTCCTCGTTCTCTTCACTGCGATGGGAATTACATTATCAAAATTGCCTGGATTCTGCCACAATCTGCTAGCTCTTTCCTTGGCAGCAGCACTAACATGATGAAAATCACCTCAATACATCCACATTCACCTCGTACTTTCTACTGCACCTACAGTAGCATGATCAAATTCGACCAAGTTCGGCAAAATTTGAGTCGGTTTCTGCACTGCATTTGCAGCCACATGATAAATTTTGATTAAATGCAGCCACAGTATCCTTCCTCTCTGCAATGCAACTGCTGTCATATGATCGAAATCGCTTGATTTCAACCATATCCTCCCCGCTCTCTTCACTGCATACAGTCTCGTCAGATGGGACGGTGGCCACCGAAGATCGTTCAAAACAATTGAGAACTTGGCTGACACCAGCCGAACAGTGGGAGCTTTGCATCTTACTCGGTGTAAAAACTGCTATAGATTCTTCGTGGAGGGCTTTGCCAAGATCGCTAGTGCTCTGTACAAGCTAATCAAGAAGCAGGAGAAGACGAATTTCAAGTAGGAGAACGAACATGACGAACCCTTCAAGGAACTAAAGCTAATGCTTTGCTCCGCCCCAATTCTGGCCTCACCAAACTTCAAGAACAATGTACCTCCCTTTGTACTAGACACGGAAGGTGTGCTTTCCCAAGGGGACAATAAAACCAGCGATCACGTCATCGCATACTAGCTAACTAAAAAATTAACTCTTGTGCTCCAAAATTATGTAATGACCAATTCGTGCGCCTAAAGTGAAATCAAAGGGCTCAGCGTTTGCATGCACAGTTTCTACACGTAATTTATCTAATCAGAAACTTGCAGTTGACGCTTGGGCCTTTAAAGGAGCTTTCTATCAAGTACCAAACGCTCAAGCGAATCGGACTAACAATAGCTAATAACTATCTTTGAATGAGCGCCAGACAGATGCCTTTGAATGTAGCTATAATACTCAACATATATGAAATAAATAACACTGTGTTAAGTGGAAAAACAAATAATTACATCAAGGGCATACGTGAGTATGTGCACCTGCAATGAAGGCATAGAATACGGCAATTGATTCCAAAGCAGTTCGTGGAAACGACTCATTTATTCTGCTTCCTTACCCCAATGTTTCACGTCAGAGAAGGTCATGGCCATGTAGGGGATTGTGGAACATAAAATGACTGCCGATCAGCCAAAAAAGGCCGGACCGAATTCGATCATAATGTGTTACAGGAAAGAGACTTACATTTTGCACAAAGCAGGGGCCTCAAACTCCTTTTCTTTCCCTTCTATAAGACTTTAATGGGCAGCACGAACCACATAAGCATGTTCTGCTACGTCCGCAGCCTTTGCAACCAAACCTGTAACTCTATGGACAGACAGCAATGAAGCAGCGATAGTAACAGGACCATTACCTGCGATGCCTCTTTTTCAGGTGCAGTAAAAGCCACCACAAGTTTGGTGGTAGCTTTGGCCGATTATTTATTCATGGTGTCATTAATCCGCGCCACTTAAATAGTGTGCACAGAAGTGGTAAGCTTGCAGCCCTTAAATTCAGCCAATTTTAACAAACCGGTAAGGCGCAAACAATACGGAATTGACATCAATCCTATTTAAAAATCAGAACGACGAATGCGCAACGTTGGTAGAGGAGGTAAATGCCTAATGCAGCTTCTGCTGGGCGACGGTAATCAAACCATCAGCTCTACCCATGACGGGGAAAGGGCACGAGGAAGGCATTGAGTACTTGACACCTATAGTTCCATCGACAAAGTAGCCTTTTGATTGCGCGCCTCCATGCACTTACTCGTTTTCACGAGACTGTGCTTCTTTATCCCATGAGAGAATCAGCGAAGAAGCTACATGCTGTCAAAATGGGCAATCAATGAGTGCAGGCTAAATCAGTCCTCCAATGACTGCATCTTGCAGAGCAGGCGTTCTCCTTAGCCTTTGCAGCTGAGAAAAGGGAAGCGAATGCTCTTCATGGGGACGAAAATTATGCAGGAATGCTCCAAACGTGTACCGGATCCACATTCCGACTAACATTCCTTCGCACGTTTCTCGAGTAAAAATGAGTTGCATCTTAAGGGGTTGATGTCATGCCTTTTGTGCATTAATTGGCCACTGTCAGAAATAAATAATACATTTAACTTTTGTAACCAATCCTCAAGATTTTATCATTCACAGAGAAGAATGCAATTTTTGCGTCGCTACGATGCCTGCCTGTGAAATATGTAGTGCATTTTGAAACCCTGTCTGGCGGCAGGCACACAAGTGGCAGAGCTGCCTTCATGTTGAAGCAATGGCACACTATCTACTCTCCAAGGCCGACTTGCTAATTCTACCAGTTTAATTGGCCACTGTCAGAAATACATTCACAGGGAAGAATGCAATTTCTGCGTCGCTACGATGCCTGCCTGTGAAAAATGTAGTGCATTTTGAAACCCTGTCTGGCGGCAGGCACACAAGTGGCAGAGCTGCCTTCATGTTAAAGCAATGGCACACCATCTATTCTCCAAGGCCGACTTGCCAATTCTACCAGTGTTCACAACATCTGACCTGATGAGCATCCGCTCCTACCATTAGAGCGGTAAGATAAGGACACTGTTAGCATGGTTTGTGGTGAGAGTCACGTAAAATTAGGCCGACTTTCCACTTTTAGCAAATGAGGGATAGTTTAAACCCAGCTAGCACCGTAAAATTAGGCCGACTTTCCACTTTTAGCAAATGAGGGATAGTTTAAACCCAGCTAGCATCTCACAAACCCACGGAAGACGAATGAATTATTCTCACTATTTGAAATTGCGACCATCGTGTCTTCGTGGTTAAAACTACCCCTCAAATTGAATTTTAGTTGCCCTTTCAAAGTACCCAAGTCGCTAACATTAGTTTACTATGAGGAAACATTTTGCTTTAGGCACTATAATAGTCAACCTTTGTACATTGACCCGTGAATAGCTCAAAACAAGACCCATGGGTTAAGACTTTTGTGGGATGAAATCGACTAAAATGCCTGTTTCTTATTTCCATGATCACTTGATGTCTTCACTTGGCATATTTTAGCATCAATAGTGGTAACCACGGAGTTATGGCTGACTTGACTCGCAGCCTACCAGCAGGGCACTCTTGCGAACCCTTAAAGAATGAAACCAAATTGGCAAAATAAAGCTAGTTGGTGCAGTGTTAGAACAATCAGAACATTTGAAGCTTGCTGTCTACGTATGCTTTAGTTCCGTGCTTCAAGTATAATAAGGACTTTCGCTTGATTATCATGTCATTGAAAATGGGACCTTGGAAATTAGGGGAGAGAGCAAAAGTTCTTGAAAACGCTCAAAGAGAATTTGTAGGGGCAGGAGAGGGGCGAAAGTCCAAGGAGGTAAGATGGTGGATTTTAGTGCACTATTCGCAAAGAGACATCTAAATAAGCAGAGAACATCAGCTCCATTAAGTAAATCAAAATTGTCCCTACTGATCGGTGGTGACTTCCTTGTCTCTTTTGGCTTATCTGGCCGCGTAGTTTTTCAACTTCAATCACCAAAATACGGTTTCGCAAACTGATATCATCTTGCGAAGGCAAACATATTAAAAGGAAGTCATTTTGGACAAACCGCTCCTTGACCTGATTGGGAGTTATAATAACTCGTGAATTAATAAGCACGTCCTAAGGTGTTGTTCCATGGAGGAGCCCTTATTGTGATATGCTCACAACTTCTCAGATGGACTTGAGAGCATTGGAGACATTACAACAGATTTATGCCATGGTAGGCTTAAAGGTTCATTCTACTTAGGTTGTATGAGGAGTCTTAGGTATGCATTCAGCACAACGTCATTAAATGGCTCAAAAAAGGCTTTGGAACTTTGCGGTTTTAAATGCTGCTATGAAAAGTTTTAAAACGATTTAATCTGCATAAATATCATACATTAAAGTCGCGGGGTACTATAAATGCGTAAGACAAAAGAGGGTTCAGAATTGCGCATTCGAGTCTAGGGCAGGCAGTGGTCATGGGTAACCGCAATTGGCAAGTGGATGCAAGTTGAGGCTGGCTGTCGTTGAAAGAAAGAGCCAATGATGCCAAGAAGTGGGGTATTAGGAAGGGTAGGGTGGTGGAACTCAGAGATACGTGAAGGTGCAATGTGGCTCAGATGTAAGTGGAGGGAGATAATGCCATCTGGGGGTCAGTCGCAGTTGGATAGGCTGATGGTTGCCTATTGAGAAGGGAGTGAGTAGAGTGAGCATCAGTGCGTGTCATTAGTTGAGACCAATTCAGGAGAAGTTTGATGAGACGAAAAGAGAGAAGAAGTAAAGGTATAGCAGGGCAAAGAAACAGTCACTTAAAGTTCTGAGAAACTTTGTGAGAGATGGCGTGCGGTGGAAACTGTGAGTGGCGGCCTGCGATCGGCAAGAAGCAAGTGCTAACTATTCGAGGCTATTAATAGAGTAGTTGTACGCAGCTGCCGCAGCCCCGGATACCATTGCAGAACCTAGACTATTAATGACTACACAGCCTTATTTCCGTAATAGCGTAAGCCTAAGCACTATTGTAGGGACTTTATAAATCTTATGCAGGAAAACATTAGGTTGTAATACCTTTATTAAAATGTCATTTTTGCGTTGTCCAACTGATAAATCCCTTCTATAAGTTATAATTTGTTATTCTGGGCTACCACAGCCTAACCATATCAACCAAACCACGCTTTAAAATAGCTTGGCCTTGAAATCCTACTACACACCTCGGTATTGTCCTTATTGCATTTTCAAGGTCATCTTTTTCTTGATAAACTTTGCGGCTTGACCCTTTTGCAATTCTGAGAAATGGTGGTTTTTCGCGCAGGTTCCCTTTTCGTGTTGACGGTGTTGACCATAGGCGGAACAAGGCTATTCGCTCCTTTTGTAAAACTCGTGTCCTCTTTTTAAACGCTCCCTATTTTATAGGCAACTGGCGCGAATAAATTCTACTCATTTGATGCTTTAGATATCGATGGGAACAATGTATTCATGAGAAAATACAGGTATGCTTACCACATCTGCCCTTCATGCATACATTCCCTTTATTTCTTATTCAGAGGCAACGTTGTCATTGTCACAAACGTCGCCACTCAATGAGGCTTGACTAAGAAGAACTACGCCCAGCTACAGGATCTGTATACCCAATATAGTAGCCAGGGCCTTAGCATTCTTGCCTTCCCATGCAATCAATTTCAAAATCAGGTTTGCTAGGTTTTTGAAATTTAAAACCACATGATTATGCTTATTAAAAATGAATTGTACTTCTAGGAACCGGGAACCAATGCTGAAATCAAGGAGGCTGCGCGAAACAAATTCAAACTTACGTTTGACTTCTTCAGCAAGGTTGATGTTAACGGCCCTGATGCCTTACCCCTCTTTACCCACCTCCAAAACACTCTTGAAGATAAGCCCAACAAGTAAGCTGATGCCATTGCTTGGTTCCTTTGCTACCGAGTTTATTTAACTTTAGCGCGCGCATAGTTATCGGCAAACTTTTGAGTTAATCCTTGCCTCGTAATGCCATGAAAATGTTTGAGCAAATTGGGGCAGTCAGTGCTGCCATTGTATAATGAAACATTTAAGTTAGTGTGGTATAGTCGCCTCCTTGACCGGGGTAGCTAAAGCACACATTGCAGTATTATCTCTACTTCAACTGTTGTTTAATGTAGTTTAAATTCGTAACAATAGATTTATTTATCTTGTTAGTTGCGACCATAATCTCATTGCTCATATGATCAACTGCTTTCTTTTTTACCACTTTAGCAGTGTCAAATGGAACTTCACAAAGTTCCTCATCGATAGAAATGGCGTTCCCTACAAGCGTTACTCCCCCACAACTGATCCAAAGGTAATGCAAAAGCTTTTATTTTGTTCAAACTTTTAGATACATTTTGTGATAACATACCATCTCTTGTTAATATTTGGTGGTTAGCCTATTAATGGTGGTGGTGGTCACAGCCTATTGAGGTTTACTTGTGTGTGCATGAGGTTCCACTTACCTTTCCTTCTTTTCTTTACTTTTGAAGGACATGACAAAGGACATCGAAACACTGCTGTTCGCCCCTTTAATGTCCACAGACACAGTCAGCCCTTCTGGAAAACCCCATCTCCCCAAAAATCGGTGATTTGTGGGTATCCGTGTCACCTATGACAAAGTTGATGGAAAGCTCATTGGCTATATTAACTTTCGATGTTCTCTGCAAACTGGTATACTTTGCGGAGGTTACACGGCCCACATTTCCCCTGACCTCATTCTCTATCTTTACCTTTGCCAAAAGACTATCAATTTTGTTATGTTTTAATTTCACCTACTCTTCCTCCCCTTTGTCATCATCATCACCATCGATTATCGCTGGGTCATTTGGATAATAAATGGACGTTTTGATGGGTAGCAGGAAGTTTTCTGACAGTCGTGTTACAAAACTGTTTAATTGCAAATTACTTGTTTTTATGCCCAAACAACCGTTTGTCCTGCTTACTGCTGTAATTAACAAAGGAAATTTCGGAAATAATTCCACTAGTTGCTGACTAATTCATTTTCTATGCTCCTTTTTGCAGAATTAAAGGGAGTTAGCAGGGATTTCCTCTGATACTTATAAGTGACAACTGAGACATTTATGTATGATAGCTTTCCATCGCAGTGGCTGTTCATTTTCCAGAAAACTATAATATTTTACATCTCAATGTGTTCTATAAGTGATGCATATCCTACAAAACATAATTTGTAAGCCAGTTTCCTATAAATTTTCCTACTTCATGCCCTCATGTTTATCTCCTTATTTTGTCTACGTTCTCTAGCAACCCTTTAGGTTTCATTCAACGTAATTTGGTGCATGCTATCCAAGTTAAATGATCCTATGCTTGCAGTCTTGTTATTGAGTGATTCCAATTCACCTAATTCAAGCATGGTCTTCCCAAAGGCTATGATACAACATTCAAAACATCAGTGATGATAGCAGCTTAAAGCAATTACTTTGGTGACTCTGTAGCGCAGGTTCAACACTCCCATGACAGCCAATATGCTCCTCTATATGTATACCTTTTCGAAGCACTAGTGATTCCCGACGCAATACTCATACCCACCGCAATGTTATGAAAGAACTAAAACAATCTCACAAATAAGGCTGATTGACAGAACTCCTACTTGAATACTAGGCATGTGACTTGGGCTTGATTTTGAATTTTAAACTTTACTGTTATTGGCACTATTACCGATTTATTGTCCACATGGCGAATTCCAACTAATGTTTGGGTACCAATTTCCAATTGGTTGTGAAGAACTTAATTCACATATTGGGTGTCCCTGAGTAGCATACTCCTTCTGAAGAAGAATTGAGTTACATCACAACTCAAACTTGTCACCCTGGGTTTCACATCCTGAGATATTGCCTCTGATTTGAATAGGAAAATACTGCACAAAATTTTGATGAATAGAGCAGTCGCTTTCCAAAATACAAAAATGTAGAGAAGTAGTGAGGCCTAAGTCCAATTCGATAGAGGAGAGTACCAGCACCAATGTCGATGCGGGGCCTCCATTTTTCGCAAATTTCGTCTTCTTATGGTGGCATAATGGCATAGTTCATATATTGCGATTGTTTTGGGCTTTCAAAGTGAGGCTCAGTTCACAAATGAACATTTTTAACATTTTGTTATCGTTTCAACACCTACAGCTTTTCAGATCATGTGTTCTGAAGTGTTTTGAGCTGTAATACTTCCTATACAAATATGCTTCAGTGTTCTGCATTCGCAAAGGATGCCACCACAACATACTGAAGCTAAGTTAACAAAGCTGGATTGATTAAGTCGTCAATATTTTGTGGATGCATAGACAGATCCTTAAATACTTCGTTACCACTCGTGCATAAATGTAGTCAACACACCTTGTTACCACAGATGTTAGAGATTTTAGAATGCTAATATCAGCGGGATGAATTTTAATATATTGATTGCTACAAATATGCCCTCAGATGATTTGTCATGGGAACCCAAATCAATAGCTATGAATGCCGCCTTTATTTAAGCGGCGTTGGAGGACTCCGTACCTTTGCTTTTAACTTTTGTGTTCTTACCATTGTCAAGAAATTCGATGTATTCTTAACGCCTCCACTTACTGATTTTCCCACACTTGTGCCATCAATTACAAGGCTTAATCAAGGTATGGCTGATGTTTGATCAGTTGAAATCAAGACGCAATTGCAAATGCGAGCGCTGGGCATTAAAACTGCCGTATTAAAGCAGTGTGAACAGTAATTATGCAAAGTTAATAAATACTCATGCCTAGGAAGGCGTAGCGCAATGTCGTGTTCATTGAGCGTATGCTACAACAGCATGGTTCTTCTAACTTCCTCCAGAACAGAACAAATGTTTAGTGACACAACACCAAATCTTCAATGGTTTCGAAAGCAAAGCACTGACTTACAAATATTTAGTGACACAACACCAAATCTTCAATGGTAAAAAATTGGTCTTTGGCTTCGAAAATAAAGCACTGACTTACTGGATACAAGTATCATCTGAGTACGTTTTTTGGTGTTGGTAAGGATGACTGATCTGAACTGTTACATTGATTTGTTTGGACGGTTAACCTAACCTCACAACCTCAGATAACACTTCTAGGGACTTCACACGTACAAAAGCGACCTGGAGAAAGTGTGTGAGTAAGACAATAAAAAAGGAAGTGGTGGCTTTAGCAGACAGCTAAATAAGGGCCAGTTATTCAAATCAAACGTGGTCATTTTTATTACCTTCAAATTTTCCACCAATCCATGCAGGGGAAGATGTCAAGTTTGCTTTTGCTAAGCATTTTCGTCAATTCGGTCCCTTATTAAAGTTTGCTTTTGGCCCTCATACGCTTCCTAATGTAAAAAATCCATTACCAATTAGATTTTGCGTCCTACAAAGCAGCCATCACCACCACACTATTAAATAAAATGGTGCTTGGCCAGGCTGTTGCTAAGATTATGGCCTTCCCATTTAGTTGGTTAAACACTATGAAGAGTACAGAAGAGAGCACTAGCTTCTAATTACTTATTTTGAAGTACATCGAGTTGGTGGTCACAATTGGACGAGATCTACAATTCGTTTCGACAAGGCATCAAATTCCTTTTTCTTATTCTTCGTTATTTAAATAAGTTTTACTCGATTTTCCATCTCATTCGACGCATAATTTATTTGTTGTCGTCCCCCTTCTCTTCACTCCCTACTCTTTCTCTTCCACTTTTTACTGTCCCATGCAAAAGTACACATCAAAGTGATTTTTGTACTGCCCAAAGTTTGCCATTGCCCTCCCTCATCAATTACGCAGCCAAACTGGTTAAAAATGGTTCTCGGGATGAAAACCAAGTGTTACAAGCACTCATTCAACTCGTCATAATAATAATAACAATGAAGGAACCACAAACATTTGTCATAGGGAACTAAGGTACTGCAGTGCTGTTCACGAGACAACACTCGGACCCAGGAGAAAGGTGGGCGAAGTAGATCAGATTCGCTGTTCTCTACATTGTATAGGCATGGAATCAAGCAGGAGTAAGTGGTCAGCGACGAAGAAGAATAAGTTTCGTTCGTGGATAGCATCGTTTCTTTCCAGTTCTGGAATCGTAGAAGCATCTGTAAACTAATGGAGTAAGACGCGGCCCAGCTGGCATGAGGCCATTCTCGCTCTCATCATCCTCGTTGGGTTCACTGACCACCTCGCTTTCATCCATGTCCTCGACCACTTCTTCATTTTCCAGAGGATCAGGCTCGTCGGTAGGGTCCGTCTTCAGCCTCGGCTCGACCTCACTAATCATCACAACGGCAGTAAAGGCAGGGTGTGAGATGAAAGCGAGGAGAAGAAAAAGAGAGATTAGGAGTTGTAGCGATCGTATGCCGTATGAATGCACAGATGGTGCTGATTGCGTGGGTTATGCTTTGCGTACGCACTACGGGGCTATTTATAGGCGTCCCAAAGGGCTTGTTTATCCTTTATCATCAACACCCACGCTTAAACGGGGTGAATACACAGAACCAGTGCACCGTCCCACCGCCTGGCTAATCATGCGATTAAACTGTGATGCGATGCCATGTAAACTAAGTAAACCTCTTTAGAGCAGACCTAGATAGCTAATGTTCACTCTTCTCCACTAATATTGCACATCGAATTGCAAGAAATCAAGTGAAGTGTTCAGAGTGTTTGCATATGTTCTTTCTGAACATGATGTATGCGGGACAGCCACGCATTAAGTTGGCTTTCTTGACTTCGGCACTAACGCGTGCCATTGAATTCCCTGAATGTCACTTAATTATGTTTGGGTCTGTAAAGGCAGCAAACAAATGTCAATGAATCAAGTAGATTGTATGCTGTCAATCACCATTAGAAGACATGCCTTGTCAAGGCTAGACGATTTAATATCCACCCATTGGCATCGGGGTTGAAGATTGAGGCTCACACACGTTTGCTTTAATTGTGTAGCTTTTCATACATTGTGTAGCCTTCTTCTACTCTAGCCTTCGTTGGTTATGTTGGAGTTCTAGCTGTCGGATGGTGAGCTCCTTGATGTTTGCGATCGTGACAATGGTGGTTATTCGTTCAGATCANTGGCCTTCGTTGGTTATTTTGGAGTTCTAGCTGTCGGGTGGCGAGCTCCTTGATGTTTGCGATCGTGACAATGGTGGTTATTCGTTCAAATCGAGAGGCCCATTCCGCCAGCCGGCGCAAACTATTAAGAAAAGGAAGGGGAATGCGAAGTAATAATCGTGTGCTCTACCAGTCAGATTCTCTTTCTCTCGCTCTTCTGTTATCCTGCGCACCTGAACGAAGAGAGAAATAACAGATTTTAGAAGACTAAGTTTTAAGACTTGTGGTAGATAAGACGTGTGTTTAACCCCTGTAAGTCAGTGCCTTTGGCTAGCTTGCCATACACTCATGGCACACTTACCACATGTAGGCATCCGACTGTTTCATTCCAAGGGGAATAGAGAAAGAGTTGCCCTCACCTATTTCAATGGTTATCTCTTTAATTTCTTTGTATGAAATAGGAGAGTATACATTTTTGTTCGGTACAGTGGGTTTAACATGTTCGCATGGGATGGAATCTCTTCATGGCGAAAGTGTTGTAGACTTGTCCAAGCATCAAAAGCAATGGCTGAGAACATCTGTAAGTGTGCTAAGGTGGCAAATTCGCCCACCCGGTCGTCTACACTCACTCATGGAGGAGTTAAAGAACAGGGCACTAGCGAAATAGTCCTAACCGTGGTAGAGTCACCTGAAAGGTGAGAACGCCTCACGGTTCCCACTGACCTGGTTGGTAACCACCCTCCAGCTGTGGTGTTCATTTCTGGTAACGAATTTCCGATGTGTAGAATGCCTTGTCATGTCACCAACTGCCTTGTGACGAAATTGACTAAGCGCAAATCCTTCCTCTTTCGGTCAAAGCGATGGCTTGTTTAAGATAACTCGCGTGCATTGACAAAATTTCCCTTGCTAACATTGCTTACGTGGTATCGAACACAACTCTGGGCTATCCATCACTTGAAGCACCCTATGTAACGCGTCTTTAAACTCAGTCCATCAAGTAGACAAGCACGAGCCTCCACTATTAGGTTCCACCAACATTCAAGGCGCGAAGAACAGATGATAGGTAGAGAGTATGGTGAGAGAGTTACCTATTCACCAGTGCTTTGAAATGCATGCTCATAGACCATGGCATACACTGGATTTCGCTATCATAGACTGCAAAAGGAAAGGCTTCCAACACCTCACTGTCTGTCAATCCACCAATCAAAAGACCAAAATTTGTTCACGTGGTCCTCGTCAAGCACACTATTTACATTGCGCTAGCAGATGGTCACCGAGTGATACTTTTTTGGCGCACACACGAACTAGTTGAACTGGCAGACTTAAAAGGACAGGAGCGTGGTTTGCAGTAGAGAATGGTGGCTGCTTGAAGTCTGAGAAGTGGATGCTTACAGCTACCCTCGATTAGCCCCCATATTAGAAACATGGCATTCCAATCATGCTATTTGTTTTGATGCTAGATTTTGATGTCCATTGTGGCACCAAGGGCAAGACGGGGCAATATGGTGGAATGTCGGCACATATTTGCCCTCTGTTTAAAAATAAGGACTCTCTAGTGCAAACTCACACCTAGGTAGGCTAGTAGGAATGCGAAGTCGCAAACCTTTTAAGGGGCATTAAGGACTACATCTTTTGGTCATCATCAAATCCAAAACCGTTGGTTTTACCTAAAAGTGGTGGAAATGCTGTTTCTATGGCTGCTTCATTGCACATGTTTTTGACGCGACCACCACTAATGTCTTAAGGACCGATGGACTGTTACGGCCCGATACTGACAAGCATTAACAAAATGTGTTCTTAAAGTCAATTTAAACTCCTTGCAGCAGTTGGCACAAACCGACTAAGAATGTATGTCGCACTTTTATGACGCTAGAGATGATCGTGTTAAACAATTTCGTGGTTTGACAATAATGTTAATCTTTTTTATTAAACGTAAGTAAGTACAAAGCCGTGCTGACTCTGTCCTGTGCTGACGAATAGCCCACACGGAGCAGAAAACTTCCAGCAGGACCGATTGGTTGAATAATTGCGATCCCACAGCTATCGACGCAACGACAACGACGACGAACTCAAAGGCGCTTAGTTTGGTCTCAGTGGACTCTCATGGATCGGCATCTACATCCACATTCTTCCTTGCCATTGCCACTGTCGGCAACGATGGATGTTGCTGGTAGCGTGACGAGCCTGTGACTAAGCCAAAAAGCATTCTGTAGTCAGCGTTGGCGCGGCGCAGCGAGTTTTGGCCAATAAGACCGATCGTTACCATCATTCGGAATCCACAATCCTTGAAAAGCTGACTATTCCGGTATAAAAGTACCGTGTTGACAAGCTTCGTGTCCAAAATTAACACATAGTGCTATTCACAGATAGACCCATTCTTACCAATAAAGTGCTCCACTGGAAAAAAATTTACTTTTGCTATACTTTGGACCTGCAACGACCTTGACATCATGTAAAGCCAAGTGGTCAGAAGGTTTTCCTCGTTGTTCCCAACAAAAAAATTAGGCCTCACCAGTCACAATCCCTCCATTAAAATGGTCCACTATCAGCAAAACGCCAGGCCAGCTTTAATTACACCCCTCACAATTGTTCAGTAATTTCCCGTCCTTCTCCAAAGGGACAATAAGCCTGCCTGTCACTTCAACACTCACCTCGTCTATTAAGCTTGTGGCCAGGCGATTATCCAATGGTTGTGCCAAAATGGTGACACCTATCACCATTCCATCAAACGCACTCGTATCATTCACGGCGAGATCCATATCACAGGTAAAAGGAGACATCCCCACAGGTGACTCAGAAACTCGCAACGCCCATCATTCCACGGGTTCGTCACATGTCGCTTCACCACCATAGTAAGCTCGTAGAATCTGAAAAGCAAAAAAGCAACAAAAATGGAAAGGTCGATACGCGAACGCCCAATGAGCCGCCAAACTGACACCTACAAGCGTAACTGACAAAAATCCCAAAAGCTAAACATTTAAAACCGCTACAAGGTAAAGTCTAACGATGCGAAAATTTCCAAGCAAAGAGTCACGGGTCTCCGAGTAGCCGTGCTTTTATTTCTGGGTCTGTCTCAAACAGCAAGGCATATCAGAGCTGACTTTACGGTCAGCTGATTTCCTAGACCCCAAGTAACGCGACTAGCAAGGATAATACCATCACAAAACTGTTGTCTCGAAGACAAGGAACGATCAACATGTGAAATGCCTCACACCTTGGATATGTTTTCTATCCATGCGGATATTACGCTTCTGAAATACGAAAAACATGGAAGGACCTACGGCCAAGAAGAATGAGCATCGCGCACTGCACGAAAATGTAACAATCTACGAACTGCAATTTAGTCCTACCTGAGGCATGTAGTGAGTAATAGCGAAGGTAGGACTCGCATTTAGCGGTGTTGAGTAATGCCTCCATGCTTAGCAGACAATGCTCCACTAAGACCACAATCTCCTGCCATATAAAAAGTCGACACCATCACGCAAACCAAGTGAACACCACCTCCAAGTACCAAAGATTTATCAAAAGAACGAAAAGCCAAGTAATCCGCGCGCAAAGAACTTGACATAACAAATAAGTGCGATTAGTTTTATGTCTTTTAAAGGCATAAGCTAACCTTTGACTTTAGTTTGCCACATCTACAATATTAACTAAAGTAAATGCAAAACAAAACCCACCGATTCTAATAGATTACCTTGCGAATATTTATGTGTATTTACAAAGGAGTAAAATCACAATAAAATACATAATATGGGTTCCAGAGGATAAGCAGGCAAAATATGACATACAGCACTCCCAATTAACAAGCATGCCTTATCGCATAACGGATTCACAATGCCTAGATTCGTTATCCAAATATGCATATCCAGGTACCACAAAAGATGAGTTCGATCGATCTCGCATGCTGTTCCTGTAGCGTCCCGAGGCTCCCCTTAAGGTAAAAGAAGGCGCAGTACTAGGGCAGAATATACATATTCCGGGAACAGAGGGCTTGGGGGCTGTTGGCACGGCCCGGAGGCCGACCAACCGGCTAGAACAAGATGGCCACCCAAGTCACCTAAACCGGTAGTTCGAACAAACAAAGTATTACAGTTCCCGTCAAAAAGTTGATTCATTTTATTATTTATGTAAATGTTTAAAGCAACCGGTTAAGTACGGAGTTACTTGCCTTACTTTAAGTTTAGTATGCACGTATGTTCTAAGTTAAATTATGCTTACATAAAAGTAGGAAACTGATATTGAACTAGATTTAATAAAATAATTTTTCGCAATATGCCTGTTTCTATTTATGGGTAGGTGAAAATGACCCGCGATTCTAGACACACGGAAAATTCTTCCTTACCAATGGTTCAGAATTTGCCACACTCTGAATGATTCTATACATTTACACCGATAAAATTATCGTAGTTACTCGGTTTAAAAGAGCTAATATTTGAAAAGTGCAATGCGGTGTCTAGAATGATCGCATTAATCGGATATGATTCTTGGCATGCGCAACACATGTGTTGAGGGAGAAGGTTCTACTGAAGTGTAAAAGTAAGCCTCCAAGATTATTAAATTTAAAGTGATGAATGCAAAATAAAAACCTAATGTTGGGTAATAGTAACATAGAAAAAAAAAGTGGGAGCGCAGCAATGCATAAGATGGCGAAAGTACGGGTTGCTGCGTTCTTTGGAGCGGAGGAAGGCTAAAGGCGCTAGAGTGCGTATGCATGAATAAGTGATAGGGATCTACTGCTGCAAATTAAGGAACTTTTAATCGTAGCTCATTTGTGACTATTTGACAGCTGCGGCAATGTTTTTACTTTTTTGAGTGTATCTCAATGCGGTTTGCACTGCTAAGCATAACATGAGTTGTTAAAAAGTGATATGCTACTACTTCGCCCTGGGAATAGATTTGCATTGTGCAGAATGTGTGCGGTGGGATGCCTGTGTTTTTCAGTCAGTCATTTGGGCATCATTTTGGGTGGCGAATGTGGAAGCGCAGCAATGCATAAGATGGCGAAAGTACGGGTTGCTGTGCAGTACTGGTAGACCTGGACATCAGGCGCAAGTGGTAGTTGTGAGACGGGTATGGTGGGGCAGCGGCGCATCAAACTTACCTGGCGCCGGGTTCAGGGTGATCAGCAAGGCTCTGGCCCCAGGTGGAGGCTCAGCATTGCACTCCGCTGTGTTGAAGCCTGCGACGGGCTCTAATCGGGCTCGCTCGGGTGCGTAGTTTTTGCCAGTGGGGAGCCCTCGGGCGTCCCTTTACCTACCAGCTGCCTCTCATCCTCGAGTCGCGTCACTCATTGCTTCCCTGCATTGTGCTTATCCCTTCTTCCTCTGGTTCCACTGCAAAAGCGCGCCAAATGCCAATGACAGCACCTCGGCCCCCTTCAACCGCATCAATGCTTGCTGCGCATTGTCAGGTNCCCTTCTTCCTCTGGTTCCACTGCAAAAGCGCGCCAAATGCCAATGACAGCACCTCGGCCCTCTTCAACCGCATCAATGCTTGCTGCGCCTTGTCAGGCAAACATTGTAAATGTATGCAAGTTCTTTATAATTAACAATCAGTCTGCAGATAGCTCACTGACGGTAACTCCGTGATGCTGTAATGCTTTTCGCACAAGGGTCATAGTCAAGTATTGGCTGTGGCTGGTTTCCGTTTCCAAATTGGTGTTAACAGTCGGAGCCTTGTCAATGCTGCGGGGACTAGGCTTGAGTGTTTCAGTTCACTCAACGGCTTCTTGCAATCGTACGTCCCCGTGGTCTGTGGAAAATTAAGGCGGAAGCGTGGCTAGTGTTTGAAATGCCCAATTTTGCAAACAATTTCAATTGCAAAACCATAGTCCATAGTAGGCCTCCTTAGGGTGGTTTTAGCCTCATCGCTTTGATTGGCAATTTAAGTCAGAACCACTATCGGACAGATTTGGGTCCCAGATGCATCCGATGGATAAATGTGAGTTTTGCGTGCTTTATAGCCCGTTACCGGGTGTATTGCGAAAAGTTGGGCTGAATGCTGAAGTGGTGTGTGCGCCAGACGTTATGGGAGGGTTTGAATTGGAGTTCATGTTCTGTAATTGACTCAGCGCATATTAAATTCGTACCAGTCATCAAAGGGTGGGGGAGGATAAAGTGGTGTTCCGTTTTGATTTCCCCGTCGCACTAGCTTTATTCGATAAAGCAGGCGCTAACGGCCCGTTCCCATTGAACTTAAGTGTTTGGTGGTTCTGGCTGATCTAGCGACTTCTTCTGGCCTTGGCTCCTCATGCATTTGTGTTAATGTACGTTTTTCCTTGCTGCACGTGTTGTTAGCACCATGCAGGAAGAAATTTCATGACCCTTTTATGTTGGTGACATTTGTATGGGTGACTCTTATCCATTAACTGCGGTAGTTACACTTCAAATATTTACAGTTCAATAGGCTGTATTGTAGGCGCCTAAATGGCTACGTGATACAGAGAACGACTGCTAAGGACCATGGTTACCGTGGACACGCAAATTCTATTCCGTCGTTGAATTCCTTAATGTCTTACTACTTCCATGGGGCTCTGGCTGTTTTCGCTACACAGTACTGACTTTAAAGTACCAAATCTGCCTCCAACCTATCATACAACCCTGCGTCCATCTAATTACCGCCTCTTTTGTCCTACATTGTGACATTCGACGTGTGTACTGGCTCGCCCTCAGTATGTGGTGCAGTCGATGATAGTAGTGAAGTGACTCAACTGTCATTCGATCATTATTTACGAGTTTACTTTTCGCACTTGAATTTGGTTGGCTACATATTTTGGGCGTCGTATTAATATCGGAGCCTTCTTGTGTGCCTTGGTTGTGCATTCTTACGTCAATCACCAGGGTTTGTAGCACCAATTCGTTGGAATCTGGGCGATTGTATTTCCGTAAATTGGTTGCTGTAATTGGTTCAATGTTTACCTCTTCCCATCTGACCTTCGATCTCTTTGAAATGGATGGCAACTAAGTCGTGATGGAGGTCGTGTCCACTGAACGCTTCCTGCCAAGAGATTCATTGCATAAACAAGTCATTTTGCGGTATCCTTACGAGGTCTTCAACCAAACCTTAGAAAGCATGGTTTTGCTACCGATGTGGTGACCAATGGTAGAGAATGCCTCAATTGATTAGCAATTTTTAATAGTAGGTTTAATGCATAGGCATTCAAGTTGGGGCAGAAGAAGTGTCGATCTGCACATTACTGCATATTTTCCAGCAGGTGAAAAGTTAATGCGGTTCTTCATAAATGCGTGCTGGTTGTAGCTCTTCTTGCGTTACATAAGGACGCCCATCCAACAGTGCTTCCTAGAGCTAGAAGAAACAAAGCCCATTCTCCCACACGCGTTTTTTGTCTAGGTTGCAAATAAGTGACATTGGAGGCACTTTCTCATGATTAGAGAGGGGAATGGGCGCTTGTGCTTGGGTTGCACGCTGTGGACTATAGGCAAGCCTGTTGCACAACTGGTAGCCGACTTGCCGATTAGTAGAAACGGCAAATATGACTGCTGTCAATTCTGGTAAGGTATGGCGGATTGTTGGGTTAATCTTACGGTGACCTCACTTGTGGCGAG
Organism: Taenia saginata; assembly: GCA_001693075.2. Taxonomy (NCBI): domain Eukaryota; kingdom Metazoa; phylum Platyhelminthes; class Cestoda; order Cyclophyllidea; family Taeniidae; genus Taenia; species Taenia saginata. The sequence continues at coordinate 45,168 of LWMK02000265.1, read as the reverse complement.
TTCAAGTAGTTTTGATTTATTTTAGTACAAAGTGCTTTGTTTATAGCAGTACTAACGGAACACAAAGCGGTGGTGTAATGGTGAGTGGCATATCAGAATAGATGACCAGTACGTAACTCAATGATATCCTTTGTACTTGGGTGGATATGTGGGCTGATTTATTTGATAGGCTATGGAGAGGCAAATGTGCTACTTAAATCAAGAAAAGAATGAAACAAGTTGCAAGAGCGGTGTGGGCGAAGCAAGATCCAAAATTGCTGGTATGTATTGTAAATTGGAACAGCCGTTTTGGAAGGGTTTATGCGAAGAAAGTGAAGAAAGGGAAATTGTCCAATGATTTGTTGACTGGTATGATTTGTTACAGAGGGCTCTCACAGTCAAAATATTCGTTGCTGGTGGCAATACATCTGTTGAAAAATGAATGTAACGGCCTTTAATTGACTTTATTTTCCAGAGACCTTGATATCAACGCTGTCAGTAGGGGTGCACTTTAACAATTTGTGCATTTCAGACAGAAAGCAGGTTTGCTATGATCTGATTTAGTGAAATGTTGACAGGGTTTGCTTTCTATATCACCGCACCCTCCATATGCTCCCCCTTTACTCTTCTGGGGCAACTCGTGGCCCCAAACCGTATTGTGTGTCGATGGAAGTAGAGCGTGGAGGACGCCATTCCTTGGCATCGTTTTTTTGGGTGGATATGTGGGCTGATTTATTTGATAGGCTATGGAGAGGCAAATGTGCTACTTAAATCAAGAAAAGAATGAAACAAGTTGCAAGAGCGGTGTGGGCGAAGCAAGATCCAATTGTAAATTGGAACAGCCGTTTTGGAAGGGTTTATGCGAAGAAAGTGAAGAAAGGGAAATTGTCCAATAATTTGTTGACTGGTATGATTTGTTACAGAGGGCTCTCACAGTCAAAATATTCGTTGCTGGTGGCAATACATCTGTTGAAAAATGAATGTAACGGCCTTTAATTGACTTTATTTTCCAGAGACCTTGATATTAACGCTGTCAGTAGGGGTGCACTTTAACAATTTGTGCATTTCAGACAGAAAGCAGGTTTGCTATGATCTGATTTAGTGAAATGTTGACAGGGTTTGCTTTCTATATCACCACACCCTCCATATGCTCTCCCTCTACTCTTCTGGGGCAACTCGTGGCCCTATACCGTGTTGTGTGTCGATGGATGTAGAACGTGGAGGACGCCATTCCTTGGCATCGTTTTATGCTTTGCACACTCGGATCGCGTGCATCCTTTTCTTATGAGGCCCGGTGTAGCGTCCCGAGACTCCCTTTAAGGTAAAATAAGGCATAGTACTGGAGGTAGAATACATGTGTTCTGGAAACAGAGGACTTGGGGCTGTTGGCACGGCCCAAAGACCGAACAACCGGCTCAGTACAATATGGCCACCCAAGTCACCGAAACCGGCAGTTCGAACAAACAAAGCATTACACAGCCCCTCTCTTCTTTCGAGCGTCGTCCCCGACGCTCCCCTTGCTCAGCATCTCGTGTCAGCCATCACAACGTAATCAGTGCTGCGAGAAGCACCCACGAGCTAATCGTCCCAGTCGTCGAGATTCCAACGCATGTGTTCCTGTAGCGCCATCAATTCCGCGTAGCACTCAGTGCAGCAAATGCGCGCTTCTTGGCCGTCCCCTCTCACGACAATGTGATCCAATGAAAGATGGAGGTACGAATCCAAGTTTTCGGATGGGTCGAGACACACACAACACATATTGCGATTCCAGGCTTCATTGATACCGTAGAAGAAACGCAAGGGCATCGCAGAAACCCGAGCAAATATGGCGGTCGGGCCTCATAGGAACAAAATGCGTGCAATCCAAGTGTGCAAAGCATAAAACGATGCTATCCAATGGCATCCTGCACATTCTACATCTGAGAATAGGAGAGAGAGAGCTTACGGAGGATGCTTGACCACAACGTCGCAGGTCTCTCTTGGCAGTTCCACTGGACTTGGCGTTCACGGCTAGTGTCGCTTCAGTTGTTAGTAGCTTTTCTGTCGAACACGAGGGCGAGGCAGGTGCCGAAGCTGGACGTCGATCCCAGCCCTTCTGCTACGAGATACCAGAGGTTCTCTCATCCATCGCACATGCACTTCTTTCACACCGCCAAAATTTGCTAGAAGCGGTATGGAGCAGGATAAAATCCATCGAAATCGGGTCCGCTTTCCGCTGCCACCAATGTAGCGTCCCGAGGCTCCCCTTAAGGTAAAAGAAGGCGCAGTACTAGGGCAGAATATATGTATTCCGGGAACAGAGGACTTGGGGGCTGTTGGCACGGCCCAAAGGCCGACCAACCGGCTCAGTGCAATATGGCCACCCAAGTGACCGAATCCGGCAGTTCAAACAAACAAAGTATTACACCCGATCATCCCACTTGCGCAGAGTTTTACGATACCCAGTGTTTCTCCCACGTATTCGAAAAAACCTGTAGTCACAATGTGTTTTGTGTGTCTCCATCCATTTAAAACTTGGATTCTTACCCCCATCTTTTCATTGGGACGCGTTGCCATGGGAGAGGAGGACTAAAAAATACGCATTTGCTGCACTGACTGCTATGCGGAATTGATGGCGCTTCAAGAGCACATGCTCTCGAATCTCGATGACTGGCACCTTGCTCCTCCCTGCTGCATTGATTGCGTTGCGATGGCTGACGCGGGACGCTGACCATAGGGAGAGTCGGGGACGGAGCCTGAGGGAAGAGAGGGGCTGCGCAATACTTTGCTTGTTCGAGCTGCCGATTTCGGTCATTTGCGTGGCTGTATTTAACTAGCCGGTTGGCAGGCCCCCGGGCCGTGCCAACAGCTCCTATGCCCTCTTTTTCCAGATTATGTATTCTGTTTAAGTACCATGCCTTCTTTTACCCTAACTAAAGTGTCGGGTGGCTACAATAAAGTTTAAATTTATCTTCTACCGTAGGTTATTTTAGATTCGGGCTAAATACTACCAGAAATCAAACGATGCATTGTATAACCAACGCACACAATATTTATCTGAATATTCTGAGTCCTTTTTTGCTGCCCCGATTTACATTTCGAATGCAGGCTTCCATGCATAATTTTCACTAATACTTTGTAAAATAACATTAGTTTATTTATGTATGCCTGTTTCATCAACATAATTCTGGCGTTGTGATTGCTTAATCAAATGCCAAATAAACTGTCGGCCACACTGAAGAGTTTTTGCTGTTCTTAAAAGACAATACTAAACGCGGTTATATTTTACTAAGCACCTCTTACGCGACCAGTTTGAATTCTTTTGGGTACCATTGATGTGCGTGGTTTTCAGCCTGAGAAGCTTTGTTTGCATGAAATTTGGAGAATCCTAGTAAGTGCTCGGCTGTACTTGATGTGAGCAATGTTTATAATCTTCACTTATGCAGAAATGTGCATTTCAATTGGAGTATTATGTTTTATGAATAGAGGCGTCACCTAATAGCACTGAATGTGCATCTAGCCTTGGCTATTGCCTTACACATTTCTCAAGTTGGAATGGGTTGTGGCTTTCCGAATCTCGTCACGTTCCCATCAGTTATTAGTAGGTCTTTTCATGCTTAATGCTTGGTGAAAGGTGGGTTGCTTTCGTTATTATAACGTTCGTATTTACAGAGCTGATGTCGAGGGCATTGGACGCTTTGCAATTTGATGGCTTGGTAAATTTGTGATCCTGGTTTGATGTTAGTGGCGCCTTTGCGAAAAGTGTTGGGTAGGGCCTAATTGGCCACTGAGTCGTGGGTTCATCTTTAATAGAAGTTGGTGTTTGAGATAGACCTGGGAGCAAAAGAATGGTTACTTGGAGACCTGTAATTGTTTGCTTGGAAACGTTTGCATTAATACGCGGGTGGTATCTTGTGGGCGTCTTAAATGTTTGCTTTTTGAGGTATAGTTACTTTTTCGTGTTTTAACTTTGCAGCGCTTTGGACTCCACTCACCGACCCTCCTTTTCCTTTTTAAGTGCTTCGAGATTGCAGTGGTGGCGGGCCGACTTAGATATCTGTGGAATGGTAGGCAGTGCGAGATTTTCAAGTCACCTCCGAGGGCGCATTCTTGGCCCTGCGATGCGAATCAGGTCGTGGACAATATCGATGTGTTTAATGGCATTCGATAGGTTTTACCTCATTTGGCATAAGCTTGGGATAATTATAAGGGCGTGAGCTGAAGTGACGGGACGAGCGTGAGATTAGAATTGGCATGACAGGGAAGGTTACTGTCCCGTTCGGAAGGGATGGCGAGTTGCGGTGGTGATTGTGTGAATGCTGAAATTGAGAACTCGAGGAGATATAGTGCAATTTTTCATTAAATCTAGTGTAGTCCTTTCTAATGAACTGGTGTTTGCTCGCCTTTGCATCTCGAGGCGTTATTCCTTTATTTTACTATTTTTGTTTGTTTGTTCTCTGTATACAAAGGCGCATTTTCATGTTATTTTCCAGGTCATCAATTTTTGATGCATGAGATGTGTCTATTGGTAGTCACGTACACATATATGCATAATTCGAAATGCATATGTGTTCGCATAGAGTTTTTTCATTGAATGAGATTTGCAAAGAAGAAACAGGCATGTTTTCCTTGTCTGTGGACAACACTTCCACGTTTGTTCGTTATGCTGAACGGTTGTGGAAGGGATTGGTTTAAGTTGTGTCAGTGGCCTGCTCTGTGGTGGGTTGTTTCGTAAAGGAGGATTTCATTTCGAATGAGACCTCATGTGTTGTTAAAATGTAGAAAATCTGCCGAGTATTTGGCGTTGCTTGGTGCTAAAGTCGTTGTAGGCCCAAAGTGCGGTGAGAGTGCTTGTCTCCTTTGAAATCTTTTGTGATGAGCTGAAGTAATTAGTGAACAGCACTAGGTGTGGATTTCTTTTTCGAAATTGGCACATTGCACATGGAGCTTGTCACTATCGTATTTCTGTATTGGCTTTGTCAGCCTCTCAGGGATGGTGGATGTTGATGCTGAGCGATCTTGCTGATTAACACTCGCTTCTCCGCCGTCACCATCTAATTAACACTCGCTTCTCCGCCGTCACCATCTCAAACGCCGATTGTGGGACCCTTTTTAACGGGATCACAGTCTTGTCAGGACGCCAACAACATCCATTGTTGCCGTCGATGGCAATGGCAAGGGGGAACGTGGATGTAGAAGCCGACTCATGGGATGCCACAAAGGCGGCACTAAGCGCCTTTGAAGTCGTTGTCGCCGTCATTGTGGACAGCTGAGGTGTTGCAATTCTACCCATCGATCCTGTTGAAAGTTCCTTTGCTCAGTGTTGGCTAACCATTCATCATGGACTTATGGACAACTGAGCGTGGCATGTGAGTGCCACGCGAGAGCGAATCAGAAGTGAATCGGTAACCTGGTAAGCATGTTGGATAAGTTGGAATAGATGTTATTATCTTCTTGTAATTACTAGTTTTGATTGGTCTCCTATTAAGCCAAGATGTCCAGCCTTAGTCACCTTCACCACCATGATATGAGACGGAGGCGATATGAAGTGGGCGTGGAACAATTGGAAGTGTGGTTATCTTATGAGGCTTTAATATGTAAGTATGATTACCTTTGCGATTCATTGCCATGTTTGATAATTGCTTGCCTAATGTTTAAGGCTTAAGATGCAGGCTATCGATACGTGGGTAACTTGCCCAAAGAGGCGATTCTGATGACATCCACATGCATGAGGGTTGCAGTCAGTGGGATGACTTATTACCCTAGCGTGATTAACTTGTAAGAGAAATGGAAGTTGCCCAACGACTTCATGTTCCACTTACTTGTGCAGATTCCTACCTATGCAGCCTATGTTGCGATTTTAGGATTCTTGTGTGTGTGCATGTGTGTGCTTTATTTAGCGGTCACTTGCTAGTTGATGGTATTGATTGTATGTCCGCTTGTATTTGCATGCTTGCGATGTGGCAGTAGATTTTAGATTGGAAGGCATATCAAAGCTCAATTATTCTGTAACTATAGTTGTCGCGATGCTGCACCGTTGATAGGAGTTTGGCCCTTCGGTTTTAGATCAACATTTCCTCTACTAGTCATGGACACGCGTGATGGTTAGCACATTGTCTCATCCTGTGCAGAATTGTCTTACGCAACGGTGGTTGAGGGGACTGACGAAGCAATACTCTTACGGGGGAGAGCACGGAGGACGGTGCTGGACAAGGCGAAGGCGACTATGTAATGCATTGGTGGTTTGTTGAATGACGGATTTTGGTGATGGACGACTTATTTGTCTCGTTATTGTACCTTCGTGGAGTGTGTCGCTGGCATGCTAAATGCACGCCCATGTATTCTGCCAGAGTATGATGTCTCCTTCCGCCTTCGGGGAGGGGGAAAGCTGAAGGCACCGCAGTAGGTATGTATGAATTGTTGATTGAGATGTTCTGTTGCGAATCCGCAGCCCATTAGTATGAAAAAGTGACAGCTGCGGCATATCTGGCTTCAGCAGGCATGGAGATGTTTTTGTTTTGTTGGGTCGTAGGTAGGTGTTGTCACAGGTGATATGTGTATTTTAAAGCGTAGTATCCAATTGTTGCTCCAATGCCACTGTTAAGTGTGTCGTAAACTAGCAAAAAGGTGAAATGCCCTGAAAACGTCTTTAAGAGGTACAGGATGTGTAACTCGTGGGTAGTTGGGTAGGTGGGTTTGAAGAGGGAGAACTGTTTGGGAATCGAAGGCAAGATGTTTTCAGCCGCATTATGCAGGGGCATATATGCCAAGAAGGCAGGAAGGCGAGAAGGTTGAGCACAGCTTGAGTAAACTCGTAGTATCTTTTATTTCGTAGGGCGATCCAAAGTGTCGTCATTATGTCATTTAAGAACGTGGCACCATTACGTGGAGGAGTCTGGCTCCTTAGTGTTCCGCGCACTGGCAAAAGAACGAGGTAGTCTGGATCACCATAGTGGGTTGCGCCTTTTCGAATGGAACGCCTTTGTAAGGTTACCTATCTAATCAAAATAAACTTGGAGAAGACAAGCTTGTCTTCAAAGTGAATAGCGAGCGAGCCAGAACCGATATTCGTTTTGTTGCAATATTTTCCAAATCAGATGTGGCCTCGTTCCAGAAAATGTCACATTTGAAGACTCGGAAGTGAAGAGCAGGCTTGTGCATTCACTCTTGCACTCCTAAAAAACGTGTCGTTTCCCAGTGCCGAGATGCTATGAGACACTAATCACCGCTGCGGTCGTATTAGTAAGGGTAGTGCTGTGCATATGCAAATAGCACAGTCTCATCAAGTCGAAACACTACACTTAATGCTTCCATTAGTCAGTTATGCATGCGTTTAAAGATAAATCGGCGAACAAAGGGCGAACAACCTAGGATACACTTTACAGAATAAAATGCTCACGACGGACAGGATTTTACCCACAACCAAGTTATGCTGACGTTGATGCAAAATTACTTCTTGTCGAGCAGAAATACGCAACGCTAATTAGACTCTTGATGCAAGTTCTGTAGTAGCATGCAATGGGCGAGCATATTTATGTAAGTCAAGAGATACCAACATGCCAAATTGCCAATCATTTATCAAAATATCGAAGTTCAAGGCTAGTATCGAGTTTAACCTAAAGCCCATTGATCACCTGCATACGCAGTGTCTCTGTAACACAAATTTCATATTAAAGTAGCGCGCTGCATGAAAAGAAATTAGGCTTGTCAATTTCAGGCTCCCTCTTCATTCATGATCTCGTTGGAAGCACGACCTGATATTTGTATTATTTGCTCATTTACGTACTTAGACTTTGCTTTGAAATGCCCTGATGACACCTGTTTTTCGATCCACCGCATGAAGTTTAATTAAAAATGAGCTCTAGCATCATAAAAGATCGCAAAGTTTTTAACCACTTAAGACATCATGTGATAGAGCAAGTTCTATAGCAGGCTACGGTTCCATTTGCACTCATTGAATTTCCCTTTTGAACCAACAGTGGTTCTTCTATGATACCATCTTTCCGGCAGTGATGATGTTTCTCCCAACCACCAGCCACATCGTTAGATCCGAAAAGAGTGAGTTGAGACTCACTGCAGGGTGCAATAATAAAAGGAGCCGCTGGATATCAGCGCTGTCATTCGTATTTGACCATACTACCTGAGCACCTTTGAAGGAGGACTCGAATCTACCTTAGCGGTTGTAAAATACAAATCCATGGGAATGCTCAAATGTGGTGCAGGAATTGGGATTCAGCAGCCTTTGCTATTCCAACTTAGTCGTGATTAGCTTTGGTCAGGCCTGCAAACCCTTAAGGTAACGATGGCAGCTAAATAGCGCATGGAGAATTTTTAGAAGGATTCAAACCCAAAGCATCATATTGTGATTTGAATAAAACAAATAGTCATGCCATTTCACACCTTCAAGGAATGCTAAGCATATCAGCGAATGTTCGTGAAAAAAACTATTAAACGCTTAAGTGCGAAAGAAGATATTTGGGTAAATTGGGGGAACTGAATGTTGATGTACTCTTGAAACAACAGGAGCTATGCACTTCTTTTGAATCAACTTATTTATTGCATGCAAAAGTTATGTCAGCAGGACAATAGAGATAAGAATATAGGCTAAAATTTGTGGTGACGAATAATGGAGGCAATATGGTGTTGGTGTTTAATGTTGCTGGTGATGAGGCTAATGCTAGCACTCCACTGTCGTCTTCTAAATACTCCTGTCACCAAAGCTGGTGAAGTGGACTACTACATAACCCCATCGAACTGCAAATTAAAACAGTAGTCAAACGTTGAATGGATCACTATTTACTCGTGCTTTTGTGGTTTGATTAACTAACAGCAAAGGAAATGGAGAACTCGTCTCTTTCCCTTTAGGCAAGGGAATTTGATTGTGGAACATGGGAATTGGGACATGTGCTGGTAGCGAAGAGGGAGGGGGATTAAGCGAACTAAAAGAGGAGTATTAAAAGGCGGTTTGTGCAGCTTACAAGGGTGTAATAAAGGGAAACTTCGTCACCACCGTTGACGTAAATGGCGCAATAGCAAAGACAGTGCTGAGAGCAACAATAATGAAGAGGGTTGAGATGATAAGGATGAAGGTTGCTGCTCATCTATGGTAAGGAAGTAAGACGCCCATCCACTTCCCTCCAAAGCCGTATTCTTTATCAGTAGTGTTCAGTATTGCAACTTAGCCAATCCAATGAAGAAGCGTACGTGCGCGGCAACCATGCGGGATGTTAGGATTGTCCCTTTATTCTTACGTTCCCTCTTGTGCTGGCTTGGCTGTACGATAAGGCCAGAAATTCACATAGCTGAGCCGTTATTCACGTCTTGCTTCAGGTGCCTCACAGAACAAAGGCTTAAATCAGCTTTGCTTAAAGCAGAAGCAGATGCTGCTTAAAGAGCTATCAAATCTGAATTTTGTGCAGAGTCAAAAGAAGAAAGCGTACCTCATTTACAAAACGACTGCGTCGATAATCCAAATGGTTGAAGTCCAGATCTGTTTTTCCGAAGTGGTGAATAAGTTTACAGGCATGTGCAACAATTGTCTACATCCATGATTAATTGTACGTCATCAACTCCTGATGGAGCTGCATCTCCCCCTTCCACCATGAACTTAGCAGATGTACTAATGGAGGACACACCAGTCGGCAGCAATGGCGTCTGCACCCCCTTTTTCCGTTTAGTTTGTCAATGCCCCTAATGTAGACCGTGACAGACATAACATCCAACACTATGCTGTTATCAACATCGATGTCATCACGAGCGGACCAGCCTCCTCTCCCGCTGACTCCTACGACTGTGATGCTAATTGATGAACAATGCGCCCTTTGAAGCATCCTCACAATCAACGCTGACAGCTGTTGCACTGCGCGCAAAAGTTAATCTTAATAAGTTTTAATCAAATTTAACACTTGACACTCCATGATCCAAAGCCTTGAAAACGGTTACTCTCACTAGTAAAAAATGGTCATCACTCCTTTCGCGCTTCATCGACGCCAAAATAATTACGGTACCCAAGATGTCGTTATCGTAGCTAGCACTCACAGCTACGTCTTCCCTTCCCACCCAGCGTGAGTTATTACGGTGTTAGGTGCCATTGCCCATCAATAGCAACTGGCGCACTTTGTAACCCAGCCACGTAGTTAGCAACGTCCCTCGCAGACTGGGGACGCAGGCAGTTATAGATCAATCCAAACCGCCAAGATCGCAGCCGACGCCATCATGAAGCCGAGTGGCATGTAGATGGGGCCGCGGAACAACCAAAAGCTGTAGTGACAAACAGATTATTTTTGTGCAGCCAACAAACTGCTTTTATTAATTGGCGACTACAACTCGTCCTTATGCTAGGCTTGATTTTGTAGGCACGGTACAGCGTACTGCCGATTAAACAGACGGATTGTTTGAACGACTACTCTCTGTCAAATTCGGGTGTCGCTTGATTGTCGACTTGGCAAACCATTTGCATGGTTGTAAGAAGGGTCTGAACGACACCTGAACGCACCACACGGACTCGACATGTCGCTTGTGAACACATGCGTCCCTTACATGACTATCCTCTATTCCTATAACTGAGAACCGCCTACTCTCTTGGCCAAGAATTACAAAACAAATCCTCAAAGTGTGATTTCCTGTCACGTAGGACAGGTATGGAATATGCCATTCAGCGATCCTTCATCATCTGACAAATGAAAGCACGATTCTGAGACCGTAACATTTACCCTAGCTTGCTTGCTGCGCATTATAATAATCATAACTTATGTGCTTAGTAGATTGACTAATCCGAAGTAAAAGACTTTTACATCTACACACAGTCTCATGTAAGACGCTAAGGATTTATTTCCCTGGAACACAATGGACAAGTGACTACCAGAAAAGCAGCTCTCCTGTTTTTACAAATAACAGTTAGCAAAACAGTGAAATGTTCATTAAATGGATGCGTAGCATCTTGCATGAACATGGCGGCTGATACGATGGAGCTAAAACAACTTGAAACAGTAAAATACATGTCCTTAAGGAGGGCGAATTAATGAGAAGGTGATGCCACGCAATGTGTGCCTGAAGCCAAGCGTTCATGCAAAATAGAGCAATTGGAAGTTGGAGAAGGATAAAAGCGCGGCGATTCGATCAACTTGGTATTAACGAAACGAAGAGAAAAACGTGTTTAAAATCTGTGCACGTGACAACTCTCAGTGGGGAGAGCTGCGTTGCATGCACGAGGGCGAGCGAAGTGTTCAAAGCACAATCACCCAAAAATCACTCAAATCGACAGTCATGCAACACACTGGCGATGGCAGAGGCCACACACTCGAATGACAGCCATGCAAGCACTGCGAGGTGACATCTAATGCGTCGTGCCGATATACTAAATACTCATGCAACTGTTTATGAAACTGGGAGTTTGCATAGAATGGAGCGCTAATGATACGACAGTTTGCTTGCCTTTAAGCGCGTGAAATATTTGCGAAATTGGCAGGGATGAGGGAAATGGAATGTAAAGTAAGTCGGTCTCCCTCTGAGCAGAGTCAGAGAGGGAGGCATCGGTTTGATCGGTTACTAACGAAAAACTATTTTATAAAAGCACATTGATAGGTGTAATAGAATTCCGTGAGAAATGTAGCACAAGAAAAGGTTTACCATCAAAACGCTTCAATCAAACTTTTATTATTTTTTCCACAGTACATCCACCCATGCAATTGAAATCCGTAAGAAATGTAGCACAAGAAAAGGTTTACCATCAAAACGCTTCAATCAAACTTTTATTATTTTTTCCACAGTACATCCACCCATCGCATACATCGCGTTCTGCGCAATCACGGGGTTGTCGTAGCTGACAAATCTACAGTAGGAGAGTCGCGACGACAGGGAGTCAAACAAGTTAGCAGCAGCAAGGTGTAGGCGGATCCTGTGCCTCTGCACAGAGTGTGGAGCCATGAACGCGATAACGGCCCTGTTGAGGGCCGCCTCACGACAAGACGGATTGTTGACCACTAGATGTGTTGATCGACTAGCTGTTAGTTGTGTGTTGTTTTGCCTTACTGCCTTACTGTGTGTAAGGGTTGCAGATATGCGCGGTAGTGGTAGGATTGTGGGTAGGTAAGTAGGTAGGTAGGTGGGTAGGTAGGTAGGTATGTAGGTAGGTAGGTAGGTGGAGTAAGTTGGCGCGCAAGACTGAGTAGAAGGGGATGGGGGTGGAGGTGGCACGTGAATGAGACAGGTGAAGGAGAAGGGTTTGAGTGGGTGAAGGGACTGTGGAATGAATGCGAGAGGTGTGTCACTAACTGGTACCCTGTTATTGTTATTATTATTGTTCCTTACTCGTCCATCGGCAGCACCCATTCGGCTAACTAAGCGTTAGCCACCAATTAGAAGATCGTGTTTGTGAGACAAACACATCGTCCCTACACAATCTCACCTTAAAGTCCTTTTTTGAGAGCACTGAGAATCACTCAGTCCAGCACCAAGCTTACTTAACTCCTCCACCTTCCTCTTTACCACCACAATCATCTTCGCACGCCTTACTGCTTACCACACCCCATTCCCATCCTCCAACCTACCCTGTCCTGCCCTGTACTGCCCTGCTCTCACCTACACCTGCATAGACATGAGCACTGCCAACACCAGCACCAACACCAACACCAACGCCAACACCGAACCTCCCAGAGCAGTGTGACAATGGAGACGAGGCAGGAAAAGGAGAGAGAGAGAGTGGTTGTAGTAGAAGTGTATGTTCCCACCACAACAACCAAGAATGAATGTGGCGACAGTAGCATTGGTCCCCCACAGGGCCGTTAAATGCGTTCACTCACTCACTCACTCACTCACTCACTCACTCACTCACTCACTCACTCACTCACTCACTCACTCACTCACTCACTCACTCACTCACTCACTCACTCACTCACTCACTCACTCACTCACTCACTCACTCACTCACTCACTCACTCACTCACTCACTCACTCACTCACTCACTCACTCACTCACTCACTCACTCACTCACTCACTCACTCACTCACTCACTCACTCACTCACTCACTCACTCACTCACTCACTCACTCACTCACTCACTCACTCACTCACTCACTCACTCACTCACTCACTCACTCACTCACTCACTCACTCACTCACTCACTCACTCACTCACTCACTCACTCACTCACTCACTCACTCACTCACTCACTCACTCACTCACTCACTCACTCACTCACTCACTCACTCACTCACTCACTCACTCACTCACTCACTCACTCACTCACTCACTCACTCACTCACTCACTCACTCACTCACTCACTCACTCACTCACTCACTCACTCACTCACTCACTCACTCACTCACTCACTCACTCACTCACTCACTCACTCACTCACTCACTCACTCACTCACTCACTCACTCACTCACTCACTCACTCACTCACTCACTCACTCACTCACTCACTCACTCACTCACTCACTCACTCACTCACTCACTCACTCACTCACTCACTCACTCACTCACTCACTCACTCACTCACTCACTCACTCACTCACTCACTCACTCGCTAAACAGGCTTGAATGAGCTGTGGCGGAGTGGAGCAGAGCCGGCAGCACTCCGCCTGATGTTGGATTGTTTTAGTTTCCGTTTAACCATTCTGATTGGAATCATTGTGAAATATTTGAGTCGTGTTGTAAAACTAGTTGCATTAACTTCTTTTTAAATGGCACTTTGTAAGCACAAAACTGCTAAACCGAATGATGCGCCATTCGCAATAAACTCGCGTCAGTGTTTTTTCAACCCCCAATGGGTGGCTTCAATTTATTATTTTCTGACATAGACGACTTTAAGTGTACCTGAGTTACACCGGCTTTATCTATTCGATTATGACGCAGACCATTGTGATCTAAGCTGTGCTAACCACATCAGACCTGACTGTAAAGCCCAGTTCTCAAGGTATTTAGTAATAAGCAATGCCAAATTTGACAGGGAGACTTCGGGGAAGGCAGAAGCGTCGGGAAGATGAGAGACGGTATAAACAAACACGGAGGTGGTTAGCATTTATTGAGTGGGTTGATGTGTTTTACTTTAAGCAAGTAGATGGATGGAAACAGAGAGACGTACGACACTGGTCATCCAATTCTTTCACCCATTCAGCGTGGCTCAAAATTACACGATTTTGTTATTATGGGACGCGATAATTAACCATGGCTCACAAAAGGCAATTCCTGACCCTCATCTCACACCTCGTGCACAACGCCTTTCAATCTAGCAGCAATATCAGCCCAATGAATCAGGTCCTTTCTACTTTAATACTTTGGATAGGATCCGCTAAGGAACCTACTGTAACCAACATCACTTAACGCTAAGCCAGAAATGATGGATAGAATAATGATTGTGCATGTTATGAAAAGCAGTGCATTTACTTTCTAGTTAGGAGTGTTGCCTTGGTATGTCTATGTCTGACTTAGGTTACTTTCACCGAGTTCGTTGGTAAACTTGCCATTATCGATACAATTGCTGGCGTAGAGAAAGGCAAATTCTGGAATTTTGGGTGAGATTGCGCATTTGAACGCAAAGCCCTTAGCAGAGGCATTGAAACTTGGCACTGATATCTTCGTGACTGGTGATTTTGGTGTGGAATTCCACTTGGCCTACCTTGTAATGAGCAACCTGATATGAAATGAAATGACCCCTATGCCATTCAGCAATGGAATGAGGAACTGTTAAATGGTGGCTCGAGATTCGTTTTTGCTTAAGGGAAAAGTTGTGTTGGATGGCTAGAGTCAAGTGAATTTTAAGACAATTACCTTTTACTAAATCATTTGCAGTAGTAACATAAAATTTGAAGTAAGGTGGTCGTCCATAAGATCTCTTCGGAAAATTTGTAGGTCCACACCAAAGCACAAATAAATTAATAAGGAAGTGTATCAGAGAAGAAGTTATATGAGGAAATGAGTGGCTGAGTAGGTAAACAAAGTATTTATTTTACCCTCATGTATGTAGTCACTGCAAGGCAAAAGGAGTAACAACCCTCTCTGGGTTAGGGTTAGGCCTAAGTAAGCCAAACAAGATAAACAGCTAGCCGTATTCAGCTGCTTCCTGCTTTCTGAGGCACAGTGGCAAAATGATTATGCAATTTGTGAATTTGCTATCCTGTCTTTGAAAGCCCTGTGCTCACGAACCGTGTTTCCTCACTGCCATAATAGGTCTGCACACACGCTCAACCTTTTTGAGCATTTGCTCGTAGACTTCCTTCGTGGCCAATTGGTCTATGTCCATCCACTTATGCATGGTCGCACACATCGCCAGTGTACTTTTACGTTGCTCATCTGACGTGTTTTGCCTTATCTCGTCGTCTTCCAATTTCGATTGTATGGTGAAGATGCAGCTTTCTAGCTTATTCCTCGTTGCCATCTTACTTCGCTGCTTCTCATTCTCCTGTTCCATACTCTCAGATTCGTATATCATTCGTTCAATTTCCACCCTCGACAGACGACCCACATCCTCAATTTGGATGATTTTTTGCCGCAATGTCGACTTGTTTGTCGCTGACGCATTGAGAATGCCATTTTCGTCAATAGCATAGTTAAATTCTATCCGAGGGGATGGGATACCTAACAAGTGAAACTCGCCCATCAAGTTGTCGTCATTTGTCAACGCTTGCTTACTTCCATACATCCGTAGCAAAATGTCCTCCTGATTGCTAAAAGATGTAAAGGGGATCACTGTCTTCTTTGTGGGGATTTTCATGTTGCGTTCTATCAGCGTCTTTACCACACCACCTGGAGTTGCCAAATGGAGTGATATCGGCGCCACTTCCAGAATCGTCAGCGACGGTTTATTAATCATGTCAGATGCCAGCAACGCCGCACCACACGCTGCTGCCTCGTCCGGGTTGATGGATTTGATGAACTTACTGCCACTGAAGATGTCCTGCAGTAAGTGCTGCAGCTTCAATACACGCGTTGATCCACCCACCAGTAATACCTCGTGAACATCGGCCCTCTCCAACTTTGCATCGCTCAACGTCTGATTCACTATAGCCAACATTCTCTCAAAGAGGTCAGAGCACAACTGCTCAAATTGGCATCGTGAGATGTACATAGCGAAATTGATGTCCTCATACAACGATTCGACATCGATGCTTGTGTGCTCAAGCAAACTCAACGTTCTCTTTGCATTCCCACATGCCTTTCTCAGACGACTGATGGCCTTTGCGTTGGTTGTCAGATCTATTCCTCCGTGTTCTTGCTTGAATTTCTCCACACAGTAATTTACTAGTCGAGAATCAAAGTCGCCACCACCCAGGTGCGTGTCACCACCAACAGCCTTCACATCAAATTCCCCTTTCCCTATGGACATGATGGACACATCGAGGGTGCCACCACCCAAATCGAATATGAGCACGTTACGTTGACTGTCGATCCTCTTGTTCAAACCGTAGGCAAGAGCAGCTGCCATTGGCTCACCGATGATGCGCATCACATTCAGGCCCGCTATTTTGCCAGCGTCAATCGTCGCCTTGCGTTGACTGTCATTGAAACACGCCGGCACCGTGATAACTGCATTTGTCACCTTCTCGCCCAAATGGGCCTCCGCTGTCTTCTTCATCTCAAGCAGCACCATAGCAGAGATCTCCTCAGCAGTGAATTGTTTTGTCTTACCACACCACTTTACTTCAACCTTCGGCTTTCCATTCGAGTTTGTCACCTTGAATGGCCAGCGCTTCACATCACCTTGCACGGTCGCATCGCTGAAGCGACGTCCAATCAGACGCTTCACATCATAAACCGTATTCGTGGGATTCATTTCTGCCTGGTTCTTTGCAGCAACACCGGTAAGGTATTCTTCATCCGTAAAGGCGACCAAACTCGGTGTTTTGCGGTAACCCTGACCGTTGGCAATAATTTCAACCTTGCCGTCTCGAGAAACGCCGACACACGAGAAAGTAGTTCCCAAATCAATACCAATTGCTGGACCTTCTGGAGGTTTTTCGTGGGATGTAGTATTGCCCATGTGCTTGGTCTGATACTAATGGTCCTTATGATTACCCAGCCTTTATATTAAGTGCCGTTGATGACTGAATAATCTTACGAAGTGTGCTAAACACTAGAATGCTCTTAGCCAACCAGAAACTGCCAAAATCAACGCTTCTATCTTCTGACAACTGCACACACGAGTGTGCTGACGTACAATGCTGACCCTGATGTAGATACGCCCTTAAGTGAGTATCACAGTGTTAAATTTTAGTGGTTAAAATGAAGCAGNGCGGACTTTCGTGGGATGTGGTATTGCCCATGTGCTTGGTCTGATACTAATGATCCTTATGATCACCCAGCCTTTATATTAAGTGCCGTTGATGACTGAATAATCTTACGAAGTGTGCTAAACACTAGAATGCTCTTAGCCAACCAGAAACTGCCAAAATCAACGCTTCAATCTTCTAACGACTGCACACACGAGTGTGCTGACGTACAATGCTGACCCTGATGTAGATACGCCCTTAAGTGAGTATCTCAGTGTTAAATTTTAGTGGTTAAAATGAAGCAGTGTAGAAGTGATGACTTGTTGACTCGTGGTTGGTAATATCTCAATGTCAATGTGATTGCATGCAATGACTTAGGAGGGTTTGGTCGGAGTGCCACGACTATCTAAATGGTCAGTTCTCTCTCTAGCGCAAAAGAGTAGAGTAAGGAAGCAGAACAAATGAGTTGTCACACTGCACTGCTCTGGAATCAATTACTATGTTCCATGCTTTCCTTTTAGGTGTGCATACTCGTGAACGTCTTGGATGTAATCATTTGATTTTCCGCTTATCACATAATGTTATTTATTCCATGCATGATGAGCATTATAGCTACGTTTAAGGGAGTCTTCCTGGAAATTAGTCAAGGACAGTTATTAGTCTAAATTGCTTGTATACTTGGTACTTGTTAGGGAGATATTTCAAAGGCCGAAGTGGTAACTGCAAGCTTCAAAGTAAAAGCACCGCTGTGTAAAACTGTGCATGCAAAGAAGAGTCCTTTGCTTTCGCCTCGGGTGCATGAAGTGCATATTGTATAATTTTAGGGCAGAAAATGTAATTTTTCCAAGTTACAAGCTTCTTTTAACACCATTGCTCGCCTTCTTGACTTCATTTTAATGTGACTCCCTCCACCAAATTCACGCCACCTGTTCACCAAATGTTGCACCCCATAATGATAAATTGCTGCTTTCCAAATGTAAAACATCCCACTTCCCTTAATAAAACATTGCAGCGATGACTTTAAGCGGCTTCTTTCTAAATGATAATCTTATTCTGTGAGTAAAATAATTGCCAATTCCATAGTACAAGGTCGTATGCTGATGATTGTGCCATGCGAAATCATAGTGGCATTTACATCTACATCGCGTGTGAAAACGGGTTACCATCGTCGCGCCATGTAGACTGCGATTTGCGCACCATCATTCAATTTCAATTAACCACATTCCTAGGCGCTGCACGTTTGTGGTGGTAGTTCTACAACACATTCGTGGCACGAAGAATGGCCTCCACAAGCATGCACTACGTGCTTCGATTTCATACATCACTATTCGCAAAGACCTGAAACAACCAAGCTTCCCACTTCAACTTGCAGGGCAGCTTTATCTTAAGTTTAGTTTTAAGTAGACTAGATTTACCACTTATTTTGGTTCTACGAGTACACAAACACGTCAATCTTGTGGTATTTAGGTGTTTACTTATAAAAAATATTCATTCCTGCATCTACAGCCTGCATGCCTGAAGCTTTACCTTTCTTTTTGCTCTTATTTTAAGCCTACCCCACCTCCTCTTACACCTCCTCCTTCTCCCCATCTTCTAAGAAGAAAGGGGCTAATCCATGCATAAATCCACGTGGATAAACACTGACATAGATGTATTAGTAAAGACATTATCTATTGCATTAAAATGATGCCCCTTGGAGAGCAAGATCACTGGTGCTTTGATGAAGGTTATCGCAGCCTAAACCGCCTTAATAACCGGTGATGAAACCGTTCCCAACTTCATGTCTTACTGCCTGCTGTGCACCTCGACTCCTCGTCGCCATGTCTTATGGACTTGGCATAGCTTAGAGCACGATAACAGGCGCCATAATCAGACAGGTGAATACAATGAACAAAATTTGATTCGAAGGATTGCCCTAATTGAATGTAACCCGCGCAATAATCTACACTATGCTAGTAAAGGTGCCTTCACCACACCCAACTCATATTGAGACGCTCAGAGGCTACTGAAGTATAGAAGTGGCTATCTGACAAAATTGTGTTTTCATTGGCTAAACAGAGCCACGCCCTCAAAAGTCCCTTCGTCAGTGGTCATTGCATTGAAATGCAAAAAAATATGTATGAAAATAACGGAAAAATCCAAAGTAGGAACTGATTTAAATAGAATGCAAACTCTACCAATCCTGTTGCGGGAATTGCAATAGAAAAGGGAGAAGAGAAATTACGATTGAACTTGCAAGAGTAAAGAGGCGGCTGTGTAGATGGCGATGTTACGAAGCATTGACACATCTTCTTATAGCATGGCTGCGAACACATGGAACAAACATTCATCTAATTTAGCTTAGTTAAAGTATTCGGTTAGTCTTCCTGTTCCCACCGATGATCGGCCGCTTTGCACACGCTCAGGTATAAGAGCTGTATGCATGATTGGATAAGCTCTTGTCTGCTCAGATAAAATAACAACAAGTAGTAGTGATGATGTTCCACTTGACGATGCTTTCCTGATTTCCTGTAATAGGGAACAACTTCCACTATTCGTGCTCTATGGCCTGCAGAGTTAAACATAAACAAGTACTATGGCCTGCAGAGTTAAACATAAACAAGTATGATAGATTTTACTTGGTCTTTTTGCGCAGAAAACCGAGCATCCTTTGCACCTACGGATCTCGCATGCAAAAGCTCCAAATCTGTAGGAGGCACATCCTCTCATCCTTTTTCGAGCTGGTTATATAAGACCACGGGGACGTACGATTGCAAGAAGCCAAGCTGCGGGAATCGCAATAGAAAAGGGAGAAGAGAAATTACGATTGAACTTGCAAGAGTAAATAGGCGGCTGTGTAGATGGCGATGTTAAGAAGCATTGACACATCTTCTTATAGCATGGCTGCGAACACATGGAACAAACATTCATCTAATTTAGCTTAGTTAAAGTATTCGGTTGAGAACAAGCTGGAGGCTCTTAATTTAGTCTTCCTGTTCCCACCGATGATCGGCCGCTTTGCACACGCTCAGGTATAAGAGCTGTATGCATGATTGGATAAGCTCTTGTCTGCTCAGATAAAATAACAACAAGTAGTAGTGATAATGTTCCACTTGACGATGTTCTCCTGATTTCCTGTAATAGGGAACAACTTCCACTATTCGTGCTCTATGGCCTGCAGAGTTAAACATAAACAAGTGTGATAGATTTTACTTGGTCTTTTTTGCGCTGAAAGCCGAGAGTCCTTTGCACCTACGGATCTCGCATGCAAAAGCTCCAAATCTGTAGGAGGCATATCCTCTCATCCTTTTCGAGCTGGTTATATTCGATAATAGTCTCAGTTGTCATGCATGAAGTTAGTGAGCAAGCCATTTTTTGCCAATGAACAGAGTGTCAGAGGTCCAGAAGTGAGAATTACGTGGATCCCAGTGATGACACGCGTTAATATCACCGCTACTAGCCGCTTATATGTAGCAGCTTCGTATAAGCAAAATTGAACATTCAGCTGTTCACTGTCACAGAGCAGCAGTAAAGGGCCAGAAATGCCTTCGGGAAAGTAAGTGCTTGATTGTACAACGACATCATCCTTTTCCATTCTCTTGGTAAAATTTAATCAAAGGCTCAAAGGGCTCGTAAGTGTTTCCCTGACAGCAGCGATTACGTCGTGACGGATGGCTTGGCACGTTAACCACAAGGAGCAGAGAGAGATGAATTGTATGTTTAAGTCTTGATTCATAGCTAAGGTGCTGTTTATTTGCATCGCAATTGCATCTATGCGCTAGCATATGTCCAAAGCATATTTTCTATCAAGTACAGTGCATTCTTTCGCTTTGGACAAAATCTCACTCATATACCAATCAAAGGCAAGTATGGGAAGTGCATTAGCGTTGCCATCCCAATCAGCAGCAACTTTGACTGCATCCTTTTACAAAGAAGTTGATTTTTTAAGCAGCAATACATGCTTATTTGAATGTACCGATGGAGTTCTAAGTGGTCAGCATATGTAAGACTCCTAACAATGGCAACAAATAATGAAGTCATATGGGCCCGATTATTGGTACACTCTTGAGGCGGCTGTTGAAGAGAAAATCTCAGACCAGCTACAAAAATTTGTTCAACCCTGATCAAATGCAACCGCTTACCTATATGATGTGATGGCATTTGTTTATTAACAGTGAAAGGCTTCTTATCATATTGCATTCAATAAATTAATCGCCATCAGAATCGAGACTCAGGACCTGTTCCAGCAAGACACAAAATAGATGGGAGTTGAGCCTACACAGAATCGTCGTAATGGTGAGCAAATACATTTGGCCATTTCCACCTCTGTTATTACCACGCTTTTATTACCAAAAGGTCCCTTCGTCTTCGCATTTGACCATGTAGATGTCCAATGTCCACAATACCTCCTTCAGCCTTTCCTATCTTAAACGTCAAACCCTTTCATAGATAGGTTTTGATCTTTGTGGTAGTTGGTTCGAGGCCTTGCATTGCATCGGCATCTGGGAATTGTGGAATACTTGTTTCAAACAGCTTAAAATCGTATCGAGTCTCATGATTTAGGCAAATAGGCCTTAGTCTTGATTGCTGTCCACATTGCAAACGATTCAGCTGTGCGCAATGCCTTTAAAAGTATGCTGGTTGCTGCAGCACCAATCACTCTTGATGCGTGATGAGGGAGGCGCGGAGTTGGCAGCCAGCAGCAGGCTCCAACTACTGTCAGATCTTCCTCTATGCTGGTCACAACTTGCTTTACTAAATAAGTTAAGGACTGCTAAATATGCTACGTGTGTTAAAACGCTTGTCACTCTGTCTCACCAGCCAATTATCTTTGATTGTACTCCTACTTCTTTAAAAACAGGTAAAATACCAGATGCAAAAGGGCAGAATTCATTTTATTCAGGAATAGCATTCCCATTTTCTACTAGGCGCAATAAGGACGCATTTTCCGGGTCACTATAGAGACCGGCATACTGACCGATATAACCACACGTGTTCTTAAATCAAGTACGAGAAGAAGGCGTCGAGAGGATGGCGCTCAAAATTCAAAGCACATTCGAAGGCCTCATCGTCTGCCAATTCGTACACATTTCTTAGTGGTACCTGACTACACGCTTTATACTAGTTTGGCGTAGGGATTTATTTATCAACCAGAACAAAGTAGGGAAGTCCCACAATGCCCCATTTGATCACAAGCCTTAATTCTAACCAAAAAACCATCTACAACTTAAAATAGTTTGAGCTCAGTAGAACTTTAGATGCCTTTACGAGGAAAAGAGAATCACAATAAACCCTGCCTAACAATCGCACAATATAGCTCGACAGTCCTCAAGTTGTAAACAAATTCATTAGGCGAGTATGGTCTTCCCCACAAAAACACCTAAAATATGTAAATAGATACGATCCCTGACCGTTTGTCATAATTTTTAGAAATACCTATAACCAACGAGATTTGCGAATGCTGTCATGCAGTAAAAAGGCGCTTAGACTAACATACACGACATACTTGAGACAGTGACATTTTGATGGTGTTGGAACACTTCTTAACTGTGGTAAAATTACTGTTGCGTTCCTTCCGAGACAGAACAGAAGGCAGGAGAAGTCATAATACTTAGGCAAAATGCATGCATTCGTCAAACAGAAAGCATCAGATGCTGCTGGCATGGCTCAGGAGCCTTTCCACTCACCAAAGGCAATGAGGCCACTTCAAGTAACCGTTGCCGAAGCTACCAGTCAGACAAGCAACAAGTATCACAGTTACAGTTTAATCTGAAAAGTGAAAAGTGGATGCTGTCTTTGGAAAATGAGGCTATGCGGATAAAACTCTCTTCCTCCTTCCTTCTCCCACCTGCCTCCTGCCAAGTCTATCAAACAAACCATTAATGGGACAATGAACGCTTCATCGCTCCCCTTCCCTATGCAATGTGATATTTTTGTCAGTTATATTCTTTGCAAAGGTTCATGCTTGTTAATGCGGTTCTTCATAAATGCGTGTTCCTGTAGCGCCATCAATTCCGCGTAGCACTCAGTGCAGCAAATGCGCGCTTCTTGGCCGTCCTCTCCCATGACAATGTGGTCCAATGAAAGATGAAGGTACGAATCCAAGTTTTCGGATGGGTCGAGACACACACAACACATATTGCGATTCCAGGCTTCATTGATACCGTAGAAGAAACGCAAGGGCATCGCAGAAACCCGAGCAAATATGGCGGTCGGGCCTCATAGGAACAAAATGCGTGCAATCCAAGTGTGCAAAGCATAAAACGATGCTATCCAATGGCATCCTGCACATTCTACATCTGGGAACAGGAGAGAGAGCTTACGGAGGATGCTTGACCACAACGTCGCAGGTCTCTCTTGGCAGTTCCACTGGACTTGGAGTCCACGGCTAGTGTCGCTTCAGTTGTTAATAGCTTCCCTGTCGAACACGAGGGCGAGGGAGGTGCCGAAGCTGGACGTCGATCTCAGCCCTTGTTACGAGATACCAGAGGTTCTCTCATCCATCGCACATGCACTTCTTTCACACCGCCAAAATTTACCAGAAGCGGTATGGAGCAGGATAAAATCCATCGGAATCGGGTCCGCTTTCCGCTGCCACCAATGTAGCGTCCCGAGACTCCCTTTGAGGTAAAAGAAGGCATAGTACTGGGAGTAGAATACATGTATTCGGGAAACAGAGGGCTGGGGGGCTGTTGGCACGGCCCGGAGGCCGACCAACCTGCTAAAACAAGATGGCCACCCAAGTGACCTATACCGGCAGTTCGAACAAACAAAGTATTACGCAAACCAATTCTGGATCAAAACAAAAATGGTCTGCATCTCTATGAACTTGCTTTTCAGCTTACTCTGCCAAAAAGCTCTCTAACTGTCAATTCGTCCTGAATTTCGTCGTTTAATAAATAAAATATCACATCCATTGGAAATGGAAGGAACGACTGATTATAAAATTGAATAGTTGCAGATAAAAGTAAAAAACGGATGGCCGCTATGAGCATATGCTTCTCAGTTTTCGGATTGAAATAATTTGCTCTCCACTGCCGTCACTTTTAAGCATTGAATGTCTTCAAATCGAGCTTCACTTCGCAGATGCGGAAGTGATCCAATGTTTGATACCTAATCTTAAATAATTCTAGATTAGAGTAAAAAACACGATGCAATTTATTGTTAACGATTTTTGTAAAAACACACCCCATATGTGTCTCTCAAGCAATGTGTTGTGGTTTAACAAAAGATAAGCCTTTTATAACACCGTAGCAAGCCATCAGCCAGTATTATAGGGACCAGATTCAGATCAAAACGAGGAAGCATCAGAGCGCAGTATACTGAAGCCAAAATGCCATTGCTTTATATGCGCATTGTTCTATGCATGCACTGATATAAACATTAGTCAAAATCTGATGCCATTCATATCTTTCCAATGCTGTTGAAACGGAGTGGGCAATTCTTTCGTGGTTGAACCCTTATCCCTCCTTGCCTCAAGGGTTTTTGTATACAACCTTGTAGCCGTCACAAAACTTAAATTGACCAAAATTTTGGACATATTTTACAGAAGCAGGTGTTGCGACTATTCGAATGAGGCGATTTCACTGCGTATCATTAATTTAAATCTTGGGAATAAAGCGCAAAGTCGAATTTTCTAGTGAACGACCATTGTTGATGCACGCATATAAGACTTGATAAAAATCCGCAAGTTGTGGTTTGCTCTTACCCGAGTTATGGGCAAAATAATGCCAAAGGTGAATTTCGTCTCCGAATTGATCGTTCAAGTGCCCACGTTTAGCTAATTATGCTGCAGTCAGACCCGATACATCCTTGCGGAATCAAATTCCCCAAAAGCCATTTTCACCATGTATTTCTCAGTAAAATTTGGTTTACTTTTGCCAATGTCATGACATTTTAGTGTAGCAATGCATCCAATTTATCAACGAGATAGAGAGCAGTTACCGCGGCTGACCTTGAAAATGCTGGGCGAATCGCTAAACTTTAAGACTCGCTTCGCTTTACAAAATATGCTATTTGAAGTAGACTTGTGCCTCAAGACTCAAATGCGCTTATGCATTTATTTTGTTTTTTAACGATTCGTAGTACAACCAATGCACCATATGATCCAACGATTAAGTTTAGGTACACAAGTAGGATGTGACAACAACGTCTCTGGTCCGTTCCTCTTAAATATCATCTTTTTTTCAGGTCTAGATACGAATCGCCGGGGCTTAGCCGTAAATTTAGCATGTACCACTCATTGCTTGGTGGTTCTGCATCCTATTTGAGGCAGTCATTTGCATGAATCCTTACTTACGGTGTGACACAGCAAATGTAAGCAATCCTGTAAGTATGGCTGTAACATTTATTAGGGGGAAATTCTTCTACTTTCTGCTGACACCCGGGCGTCAAACACACACCTTCCCAGAAAGAGGCATATGCTCATTTACTTTGTGCATAATAGATGTTTGCAAATGTTGATTATGCTATGAACGACTGCCAATTTGACATCCTTCTCCCCATGTAAATGGCGGTGCCGTTCAAGTTAAATTAGCTGACCACATGTTCACAAATACAACCTCCTCTTCTGTGATTACTCAAAAGCAAGGCGTTTTGAATGAGCAGGACAATATGCGTGACATATAGCATGCATAGCACCTATTTGACTGGATATTGCTTCGCTAGCCCAATTAAGAACCTTAATCTACATAGTGTTGCGCTTCAGATTCGTACAATCTGTCATATGGTGGGTGTTTGACGACTAGGCCCAAGGGTTTTAATCCTTTCAGAGAAGGTGTTGTAGCGCCCCCAGACTTCCTTGTAGGCAAACGAAGACACAACACTAAAGCTAAATATGCATTCAGAAAAATTGGAGTTGGGGCTGCTGGCAAGGCCTGGACTCCGTCCCACCCAGTTAGAGCAACATAGCCACTGGAGTGGCCGTAACCGGAGCCGTCTATGGAGCGAACAAAGTATTACATACACCTCTCTCCTTTTAAGCGCCGTTCCCAACGCTACCCTTCGTAAGCCTCTCATGTCAGCCATCTCAACGTAATCAGTGGTGGAATAGACACCCACTAGCCAACCGTGTCAGTCATCGAAATTCGAGTGCACCTGTGGAGGTGCTTGACCACAACGCCACGGATCCTTCTTAACGATTCGATCGGACTTGGAGTTTCGTACGAATTGGAAACCGAATTTAGGGCAAGATGTTCTGCCAACCATCAGTGTGTCCATAGGGACACCTCGGAAAACCGGTCTCCTTATGCAGTTGTGGTGAGGAATTCTTCGAAACAAAGCTTTTCCAGGTTGCTTACGGCTACTGCTGCTTCAGTTGTTAATGAGTTTCTTGCAGAACATTGGGTGAGGCAGACATCATTTTTGAGCACTTCCGTTTTGAAATATTAGAGCTTTGCCCATCCGAGGAAATGCACTCCTATCGCACCACTACAGTTCGTAACAAACGATACAGATCGAGATGGAAATTCTATAGAGTCGGACCCGCTTCCTGCTGCCACCAATGTAGTGAAGGCAAAGGAAGGCACAACACTGGGGCGAAAGACACATATTTAGCAAGCTGAGAGAACAGCGCTATTGGTATGGCCCAGGGGCC
Source organism: Taenia saginata (assembly GCA_001693075.2). Lineage (NCBI taxonomy): Eukaryota > Metazoa > Platyhelminthes > Cestoda > Cyclophyllidea > Taeniidae > Taenia > Taenia saginata. The sequence continues at coordinate 18,423 of LWMK02000265.1, read as the reverse complement.
AGTTCACCGGCTAGGCAATATGGTCTCCTGGGTATAAGTACTGCCCCAAAATCCAAAGCACGTTTGAAGACCTTGTAGTCTGTCGTTTCATGGCAAGTCTCCCCACATCTCTCGATGATACCTGACTACACGCCTTACACTATTCTTTGCATACCAACCCATTTCTCAACTGAAGCAAAGGAGAGGAAGTCTCATTGAGCCAACTGTGAATACGCGCCTTCAACTCTATTCAATAAATTAACTAACAATAAATTAACTATAGCTCAAAATTATTTGAGCTCAGCAGCGCTCTAGATGCTTTTTCGAGGAATAGAGAATTGTAGTAGACATTGTCTCGGATTCGGCTGGATGAGTTTGACTGTCCCCGGGTTGTGAACCACTTAATTAGGCGAGTGTATTCTTACCCCAACAAAACACTTGGAAAGAATAAAAAGTATGAATTCGCACCGTTTGTCCTTGATATTGGCTGTTATGGTGTGGAAAAGCCACGTCATTAAGTAGTATACATTATAAGCCGGATCTTCTCTAGTCTTCCAAAAGTCACATTTGCACTCCTCATGTGCCTTCAAACTCCTCCAGTAATGTAGAAGGCCTGCACAAGTGAATAGGCCAATAACTGGATGAAGGGGAAAGCTAAAGGCGAATTATGCTGATTACTGGGAGATGATCGACGTGTACAAAGTGAAAGCGAAGCAGAGGATAGATGTGGAAATAGGTGTTAACTGAAGAGCTGAGGAAGAAGAAGCATTTGCAAGGTTTATTATGGGAGAAGATGGTCACTGGCGGCAGAAAGCAGCAGAAGGCGAGTCCGAGTGCGCATAATAGGTACACTTGACAGGTAAACAGAACTAAAACAAAGGATGCGAATAAGACCATTTGATTCGCCTAGGCGCACTAAATGAACCCAAGCAGCGGCTTATTTTGCGTCGGCAAGACTGATGTCACAATTCTTCCTTACTGTACGTGCCACCTTTAGCACTAAACATCTCGATGCTGCTAAATTTTGAATCATGATGCTGCTAATGCACATGCTGCTCAGCAGTGCTTGTGTAAAGGAATCAGCTTACCAGTTAGCATTTTAGTTTTGGGTCTGGGAGAGGATTTGGCGAGTACATTACCAATGAAAGAGGAAGCATTCCCCTGACCCAAGGAACTGGGTAATGTGAAGGGGCATACTGTTCAGCTCCCTATGCGCTAGCAGTAATTGGGAACGACCAGTTATGCGGCATTGCCCTCGTTTTATTCTGACTGGCTCATGGCAGTCAATGCAAACTGTATTTAAGGCAAATATTTGTGATTGTTCGAATCAATTAATGTGATAACTAATCATCTGAGTGACCATTTTTGTCAGCTTTGTTACTCATTGCTTAGCGCCAAAGGTAGAGGCAACTCTCATGTACATTGGATAGAATACGCAGCGAAATAAAAAAAAAAAATCTTTACAGTGAACTCCAAAATATTGCTAAATGAATAACTGAAAGCAGGTAAAAAGGGATTGCTTTTAGGCTTGTGCATTCACCTCAAATATAGGACCTTCATGCGCAGACTACGAGGTCCAGTAAAGTCAGTAAAAACATATGTGCTGCTTTCTGAAAAGGTACACGTCTTGGAACTGCTGGTGTGTCAATGCTCCTCTCCTGTCTGCAACCACAGTAAATCATCCATGCATAGGTAGTTTATAGCGGTGGTCCATTTCTCATCCCACAAAAGAGAAACATGTCTACATTGAGCAACGACGAAGAGTGTCATGCAACATTTTACCGGACTGCAGTTCTCTCCACTCTTACTATTTGGAGTGGTGAGAAATAAATTAAAAAGGATGACAAAACAGGCCAAATGGATGAGGTCAATAGGGACATGAACGTGATAATCAACTATTCAGGCACAAAAAACCAATAAAAATCACAATGACTGAGACAATAATGCAAAAGAACTAAAGAAACCCAGTAAGATTTTTGGAAAGTAATGCGGCGATGCTCAGTCCAACCACTTCTTTTAAGCTAACTCAATCAATTCCGATTGTCACCAACGTTCCGCCGTGACCACTGCACACATTTAGAACGACATAGACTTTTGAAATGTGAAAGTATGTTAAGGTAGGTAATTTACTGTAAAGTCCTCACTGACTGCTTTTAAGGCAGGTGAACACAGAACTGATCTACACATTACACAGAAGGAATTACTCCAATCCCAACTCCCACGCTTTGAACGACTACTCAATGAACAAACATGGGGAGATTTCGAATGCATAAATTGGCAAAACAATGAGGTCAGCGAAATGCACCGCTGCTGAAAACAGCAGATCTCATGAAGCTTTGTACGGAAAGATTGAGCAAATGTGCCAACTACCACTAATTGCACAATTCAACTAACCAGCCACGCACCACTTGTTCGACACATTGCTTCTTACATCCGCATGTCCACTCGGACAGTCTTTTTTCCAATAAAACGCCTCTATTATTTTGCAGAATAAAAATAGGTAAGGTGTAAGGCCGCCCCAGACATGGAGGGACTAAAATTGATGTCTTTCACTCTGCAGTGCCTACTTACTACCTATAAGATGTAAGTAGCCCATTCAAAGACAAGTAAACAAAATTGGCATGGTACCTACACATGCATGTGGGTGCGGGACACAATGCTTTGGTGCTCAACACTTCAGACGAGGTAATTCTAATAGCTGGATAAATACAATTAGCTGTACGTTCAGCAAGTAAAGAATTGGGGTGCGAAGACCTACGTGCATTATCCGATTCATCATTCTAAGTACTTTTCCTCGCAGCCTACATTAGGGCTCCTATTCCTCCTCATGCTTCCTAGTCTTTTTGGATAATCAGCATATTCCAAGCAGCTCTTGAAGAAACTGTCTTGATTTTCTTTGAAATGGCGTTTAGACACTTCGATTTAGTAAGTAATATGCCAGATTGACTAGCCGGAAAGCGAAAGCTTAACTAATAGAATGTCATCATACATAATAGGAATTTGCAAACGAAACGCATGCATCTACTTTGATAGCAACATTTTTCATTAGCAACGCAGTGCAGTGACTAAGGAAGAAAGAACAGGTCAGAACAGGACGCACAAATAGATTAGTGGCTAGTCTTTGCATTTAGTTTTGCGTGTGCGTGAATGCATGGTCTTCGAAGCCAATCAAGTGCAGGCACAGGAAGTTAAAATCGAAACAGAGTAAAAAAGAGGGTCATAGCTTGTGTGGCCAACACATTTTGCAGAGGCGAAGCTTTTAAATTAACAAAAACCATATTTGCAACACATTCTCTCTCACTCAATTTTGCAAAACTAGACCATTACGACGCAAAAAGAAGACAGCGCGAGAAGTCGTTGAGTAAAACTTCAGCACAGCGAGGAGGTCCTTAGATTCATCTAACGAAGAGCAAAGTACTTAAACATTTTCCATTTACTATTTGCGTTTTTATACCACTTTATGCCAACACACATGACTCTTATTTAATATTTGGTCCGTAGTTTCCTTCTCCCTCTTTATAACACATGCATGTGTGTGTTACAGACTTCGCACTCGTCTTAACAAACTCATTACCATAACTCCAAAGTTTTGGCCCGGAAGACAACCTATACTTTGCTTTGGATAAGGGCACAACTTGATTGACAGCTAAAAAAAGCTTAAATCACAATACCTTTATAGGTTGCTAGATGGGTAAATGCATAAGCGGTTAAATTAAAAGCAACATGATTGTTGTGAGCAATAAGTTGTCTACTGAAGAATGGGAGGGGCTGAGACAAAAGCTGTGATTAAATCCTTTTCTCAAGCTCCGAAATGACAGAATGCACACCAACGCCAAGTGAAATTGACTACTTCGATGCTGTGCTAGACTTCACTCATCTTAAAACGATCCCATGATAATTTCTGCCATCCATGCAATTGCAATAAATAAGTAAGAATATCAAAAAGTTGGCATGCTTTTGCACAAGAACACAAAAATGCTTACATTTTTGGGTAAAATATGGAGCTATTAAATGTTAAATTGTTCCTTAGACAAAACACTACGTCAATCAAAATGCCACCTATCGATCCGCGTTTTAAGGTCAAATATGTGCAACTACAGAGATTGACATCATATTGGTCTTGGTTCCAGTCGCTCACAATGACTAAAACCATTACAGAGCATTAGGATTGCGTAGTCAAAAGAGATGCGAGAAATACTGTTCTAAACAATCCCTGTGAACACAATGACTGCTAAGTCGATCAATGCGAATCTCCTCATGAGTGGCTTCATTTGATTAAGCTGTTTCACATATGGCTTCAAGATGCATTGAATTAAATGTTGTGTGGAAATCTAGTCTCTTTGCCCAGGCCTCCAAGTCACCTTTTCTCATCGTCTCTGCCTAGTCGACTTTGACGTAAATAAATGTGATCTAAGTTGTGCCAATCAAATGAGGCATACTTGCAAAGGCCCGAACTGCTTACATAGAGCTAATCTTATTGATAGCTCTCGAGGCACTTTCTTGAATAACGCAAAGCTTAATGGGAAGGTGTTGGTGAAAACAGGAGCATCGGGAAAGCAACAGGCAGCATGGTAACGCATTGAGGTGGTTAAAAGCAAATTAGGTGGGTTAATGTGTATTTTCTTGGAAAAGAGTCTTCATCGTGCACACGCTTTGCTTCAAATGCAAGTGGACAAGTTAGAACAAAGAATTGCACGGCAACTACCATAAAATTATTTCTCTTATCCATTGCATCTCAATGATACAGATTTTGGTTTCTATCTGAAGCAGCTATTGGCCTTTGGTTTTACGTGGACGCCTTTCACTCGAAGATTGGGCTCTTTCTATTTCAATGGTTTGGATAAGTTCCGCTGAAGAACTTTTTGTAATCATAAACACTCAGAGCTGATTCAGAAATGTATAATGATGCAATCATTTTCCATCGTTATGAAGTGCAATGTTTGATTTTCGAAACACCAATGTCTGACTTAGATTATTGTGCCATTACTAATGGGTTTTGTGCGTGGTGAATGGGAGTTTATGGAAAGTTTGTACATCGAAGTATGGCATTGCTTCCTTCGCGATCAATAGGTTCGTTTCAAAATCCCACAGGATTTGTTATATTATGGCCACCTAATAAGGCGTCCTCATTCAAAGCGAGGCTTATGCTATTTGGCCATGGATTGAGGAAACGTAGTACAAAATTGATTTTGTACATAAAAGTAGGGTCAAGCTTAAAGGCTACAGTCACGTATCTGAAAGCGATCGCTCATTATTAAATGCCCATAGTACTCACATAAGAAATATGAAGCAGTTGCTTTTGAGCGCCCCTCGAAACATTTTAGGCTAATACCATGGTAATAGTAAATTAAAAAAGAAGTATTTCAGAGAATATATGTGGAGATAAGCGAATGGCCAAATGCGTAGATGAAAGATATCTTTAATGCAAAACGAACAACAACTCCCTATGGGTTGAGTTAGAGTTTGATAATCGTAACAGGATAAACAGACATTTGTTTTTTTTTGTTACTTCTTGTTTTTCAGGACCGCTGCCATAATGGAGCTGTACACGCTCTCCACCCTTTTGAGCATAGGCTCGTAGGTATCCTTTGTGGCATCTTGGTCAAAGTCCGTCAACTTAAGCGTATCCTCACACATTTTAAGTATATTATCACGTTGCTCCTCCGATGTCTTTTGCCTTATCTCTTCGTCTTCCATTTCTGACTGTATAGTGGAGATGTATTTTTCTAGCATATTCTTCGCTGCCATCTTACTTCTTTGTTTCTCATTCTCCTGCTTCAACTTCTCAGCTTCGTTAACCATCAGCTCTATCTGCTCCTCTGACAGACGTCCCGAGTCTCTAGTGCAGACGCTAATTCGCTTATCTGCCAACATGCCCACTGCTGTCACATTGAGAACGCCATTTTCGTCAACGGCAAAGGTAGCATCTATACGAGGAGATCCACGCGGAGAAGGTGGAATACCTAATAAGTGAAACTCGCCCACCAAGTTGTTGCCATTTGTCACCACATGCTCACCTCCATACACACGTAGTAATATATCCCGTTGATTGTCAAAAGAAGTGGTAATGATTACTGTCCTTTTCGTCAGGTTTTTCATGTTGCGTTCTATCAATTTCACTAGTTTTCCACCTGCCACCGCCAAATTCAGTGATAGTGGCGTTGCTTCCAGAATCATCAGCGACTGCTTATCGACCATGTCAGAAGCTAGCAACGAAGCACCGTACGCTGCTGCCTCATCTGGGTTGATGGATTTGATGAACTTACTGCCAGTGAAGACGTCCTGCAGTAAGTGCTGCAGCTTCAATACACGCGTTGATCCACCCACCAGTAATATCTCGTGAACATCGGCCTTGTCTAACTTTGCATCGCTCAACACCTTGTCTACTATAGTCAACATTCTCTCAAAGAGGTCAGAGCACAACTGCTCAAATTCGTACCGTGAGATGGAAACAGAGAAATCGATGTCCCCACACAGCGATTCGACATCGATGCTTGTGCGCTCAAGCATGCTCAGCGTTCTCTTTGCATTCTCACACGCCTTTCTCAGACGACTGATGGCTTTCGCGTTGGTTGTCAAATCTATTCCTCCGTGTTCTTGTCTAAACGTCTCCACGCAGTAATTCACCAGTCGAGAATCAAAGTCACCACCACCAAGGTGCGTGTCACCACCGACAGCCTTCACATCAAATTTTTCATTCACCATGGATATGACAGACACGTCGAAGGTGCCGCCACCCAAATCGAGGATGAGCAGGTTGCGTTGACTGTCGATCCTCTTGTTCAAACCGCAGGCAAGAGCAGCTGCCATTGGCTCACTGACAATGCGCATCACATTCAGGCCCGCTATTTTGCCAGCATCAATCGTCGCCCTGCGTTGACTGTCATTGAAACACGCCGGTACCGTGACAACTGCATTTGTCACCTTCTCGCCCAAATGGGTCTCCGCTGTCTTCTTCATCTCAAGCAGCACCATAGCAGAGATCTGCTCAGCAGTGAATTGTTTAGTCTTACCACAGTGCTTCACTTCGATTATTGGCTTTCCGTTCGAGTTTATCACCTTGAACGGCCAGCGCTTCATATCAGCTTGCACGGCCTCATCGTTGAAGCGACGTCCGATCAGGCGCTTCACATCATACACCGTATTGTTGGAGTTCATGGCAGCTTGGATCTTCGCAGCATTACCGACGAGGTGTTTGTTATCGGTGAAGGCGACGTAGCTCGGTGTTTTGCGGTAACCCTGACCATTGGCAATAATTTCAACCCTGCCGTCTCGAGAAACGCCAACACAAGAGAAGGCAGTTCCCAAATCAATACCAATAGCTGGACCTGCTGCCATACTTTTGAGGGGTTGGCAATATCTGCGTGTATGTTGTGGTAGTAATGGTCCTCACAATCTGGTAACTCTTTATATCAACTGCTGCTGATGACCTTGATTATTTTCACGATGTGCAATAAGCACTAGAATGCTCTTAGCCAACCAGGAACTGCCATTAATCAATGCTTCCATTGGGTGAAAACTGCACATACGAGTGTGATGACGCACAATGTGGACCCTGATGTGAACACGCCCTTAAGTGAGTATCTCAATGTCACAGTTGTGATGGTAGAAATGAAGCAATGCAGAAGCGAAGATTTGTTGGCCCACAGTTGTTAATAACTCAATGTCAATGTGATTCCATGCAATGTCTTTGGAATGCTCGATCTGAGTGCCACGGTCCTCCACATGGTCATGACTCTCTCTAGCGTAAAATATTGGAGTAAGGAAGCAAAACAGCCAAGTGGTTTCTCTGGACTGCTTTAGGATCAACTGCCATGTTCTGTGCTTTCGGTGTAGGTGCGCATACTTGCGTACGTCTTGGATGTAATCATTTGGTTTCCTACTTAACACAATGTTATTAATTCCATGAAGGTTGATTGGAATAGCTATGCTTAAAGGTGTTTGCCTGGAAATCACTCAAAGATACTTTATAGTCCATTTTACTTGTGCTTTTGGTACCTCTTAAGGAGACTTTCCAATGGCCCAAGCGTTAACTGCAGTTTTCAAAGTAGAAGAAACCGATGTGTGTGTGAGTCCTTTGGCGTCATTTTGAACACATGGAGTACCCGATATGTAATTTTAGCACAGCGAATCCAGTTTTTTTGAGTTCCAAGCTTCTTTATGCATCGCAGCTTACCATCTTAGTTTTATTTTGATGTGACTCTCTCCTTCAAGTTCACGCTATCTGCGCAATTAATATTGTGCCCCATATTGATGATTTATTGCATTTCCAAATGGAAAGCATCCCTTTATCTATGATGGGAAACATCGTAGCAATGAGGTTAATCGGCTTCTTTCAACTAATATTCTTATTCTGTAAGTATAATAATTGCCAATTCTCTGGCTCTGGGCCATACACTGATGGCTACACTATACGAAATCTCAGCAGTATTTACACAAGCACCGCGTGTGCGAACAGGTTACCATCGTCGTACCGAGCAGACTGCGATTAGTGCACCATCGTTTGATCTCAATTAACCTCATTCCAAAGCGCTGCACATTTGTGGTGATAATTCTACAACACATTCGTGGCACGAAGCATGGCCTCCTCGAGCATGCACTACGCGTTTTGTTCTCGTACATCCCCATTTGTAAAGATCTAAAACGGTCATGCTTTCCACTTCAAATTGCGAGGTAGCTTTGTCTTAAGTTTTAGTTGCAAGCTTAATTTGTTCTGGTGGTGTCGAGGTGATCACTTATCAAAATTGTTCATTCCTGCATCTACGGGCTGAATGCATAAAGTTTTGCTGAACTCATTTGCTCTTTTTGCCACTTGTTTACCCACCTCCTCTTGCCTCTCCTCCTTCTCTCCATCTTCTGACACGTAAGGGGCTAATCCATGCGTGTGTAAACGGGGGCGAACACCGACTTTCCACCCAAGCAGTCTTCCAAATTACTACCTAGAAGTGCTTGAGAAGACATAATCCACTACAGTAAAATGATGTCTTTTGCGGAGAGAAGCCATTGGTTGTGTTGAGGTGATGAAGTCGTTTCCATTTGCTTGTCTTACTGCCTGCTATGCACCTCTACTCCTCGTCGTCATGTCATATGGACTTGGCATAGCTTAGGGCACGATAAGAGGCGCCATAATCAGACGGGCGAATGCAATGAACAAAATTTGATTCGAAGGATTGCCGTAATTGAATGTAACCCACGCAATAATCTACATTATTTTAGTAAAGGTGCCTTCACCATACCCAACTCATATTGAGACGCTCAGAGGCTACTGAAGCATAGAAGTGGCTATCTGAAAAAGTGTATTTTCATTGGCTAAACAGAACCACGCCCTCAAAAGCCCCTTTGTCGGTAGTCATTGCATTGAAATGCAAACAAATATATATGAAAATAACGGGAGAATGCATAGAATAAATGATTAAAATGCAATATAAACTCTTCCAACCGTGTTGCGGGAACTGCAATAGAAAAATAAAGAAGAGAAATTATAACTGAACATACGAGAGTAAATAGACAGGTCTAAGGAGAGCAGCTGTACAGTCGGCGATGCTGGGAAGCACTGATACATCGCTTTTATGCATGGTTGAAAACGGCCACTTTGCGCACAATCAGATATGACAGCTGTATGCAGGATTGGATAAGTTCTTATCCACCCTGATAAAATACCAAACGTAAAAAGGGCATAATTCATTTTATCCAGGAATGGGATTCCCATTTCCTAAGGACGCATTTTCCAGGTCATTGTAGGGGCCGATATAGTGACTAATAAAACCACACGTGCTCTCAAACCAACAACGAGAAGAAAGTGTCGAGAGGATGCTACTTAAAATTCGAAGCACATTCGAAGGCCTCATTGTCTGCCGTTCCACAGCAGGTCTTCTCACACTTCTTAATAATATCTGAATGAACGCTTTGTACCAGTTTTAGCGTAGCAACTTATTTATCAACTAGAACAACAGCAGAGTGCAATGCTGTGTTGGCATTCCCGTTCAACAGCCCACTCGACTATCACTCCGTATTTCCACGGTTTGCTTTTATTAACTACATTTGCTTTGCTATCGCGATCCATCAACGTGGCATTGTGATATTCTCAAGGTCGTCGCCGAACTCGACTTTAAGGGTAACAAAATGACAGCACAAACTCATCCTTAAATAATTTGTTGACTTTAGAGTAGTAAAACCATATAGCCTCCGTTCACATACCTTCAAATCATACAATAACGCAACGCCATGCATTTATTTTTGAAATAACTTGTCCAATACTCAGCTAGTACGAGGACACGGAAGCAAGTTTTTGATTCATAGATCTGGTTTGTTTTATTTACACAAATTCCATGATTTAGAAGACAATTATTATTTTCATAGCTAGTGCCCACATCACCTCACTTTCGCCCTGACAAGCACGTGATGTAAGCCTAGTCTTGAGGAATAGGATTTCAGGCTACTTTGGAATTGGCATCTACTTGTATCGCAGCGTGCATGAAACAATCGTACCACGTTTGAAGGTCAATATCAGCAGCTAGAAGCCAGTATCCCAAAGCAGAATCTGGCAAAGATAAGATACGAATGGCTGTAGACACGATAAGAGATGCCATTAAAATCCAATCAATGATAGAACTTCCCACCCCAACCTCCATCTCAATTGGCCATTTTGTTCAGCGTATCGTCCAACCCTACACAGATAAGGAACAGTTGTGGTTCTAGCCGCTGCATCTATTTACGGGTACTGCTTACTTAAATGGCAACATGACAGCACCTTGGACCCCCTGTGGAGTGGAAGGCACTGCAAGTTTACTCAAGCCGTATGCACCCCTCTTGCCTCCCTGCCCTCTTCGCATATACGCCCCTAAAAATAGGCGGCTGGAGGCATCTCATCTTCTTTCCCCAAGCACAACCCACCTGTCCACCCACCTATCCAACTACCAACAATTTACACATTCCGCACCTTTTAAAGCCAGTCTCAAGACTAAGCAGTAGCATTTCACTTTGCCAACAGTTCACTGTGCTTTTAACAGTGGAGCTGGGGTACCAAATCGGGAGCGTGCTTTAAAGTGCCCTCTCCACCTGTGCCAACAAACTGCGGTCCAACAAAACAAAAACATTTCCACACCTGGTGAAGCTAAATATGCCACAACTGTCACCTCGTCATACAGATAGGCCGCAACTTCGCAGTGAAACCTCTCCATCACCAATTCATACATACGTACTGCAGCACCTTCAGTTTTCCCCCGCCTTTCCTGAAGACGAAACGAGACACCACACCCGGACAGAATACAGACATGTCTTTGACATACCAACAACCCACCCCGCTAAGTACAACGAAGAGGCAAACAAGTGGCCACATCACCAAAATCCGTCATTCAACAAACCACCGGTGCATCACATAGGCCCCTTCGCTTTGTTCAGCACCGTCTTCCATGCTCTTCTCGGTAAGGGTACTACGCCGTCAGTCCCCTCATCCCCATGACGTGAGCGAATCCCATGTGGGATGGAGAAATGTGCTAACCATCAAGCGCGTCCTGGACCAAATCACACTCGGGGATACCGTGAGAGAATGCTGGTCCAAGAGCGAAAAGTCAAAGCCCTGTCAACGGCGCAACACCACGACGACTATAGCGGCAGAACAATCAAAATTTGATGTGGCTACCGCATGGCAAGCATGCAAAGGCAAGTCCTACCACTTGCCTCAGACAGCAGAAACACTCAATGCCATCAAATGGCAGGTGACCGTTAAACAACACACACACACACACACACACGCACACACATGAATCCCAACACCACACTATTCCATGTTACATAAGCGGCAGAGGTAAGAATCGGCACAAGCTAGTGGAGCATGAAGGCCTTGCAAATTCCTCCTTTCTCTTACATGTTAATCACACTCGGGCAACAAGTCATCCGACTCACTACAACACTCACGCATGTAGGCGTCATCGAAATTGCCTCTTTCGACATTTTACCCATGCGTGAACACGCGTCGGTAACTCGCGTCTTAAGCCTTAAACATCAGGCAAGCAATTCTCGAATACGACAACGAGTCGTACAGAGAAGCATGCTTCCACATCAAGGCCTCATAGCATAACTACACTTCCACTCGCTTCACACCTACTTCACATCCGCTCCATCGCATACCATAGTAGTAAAGGCGACTAAGCCTACACATCTTAGATTAAGGAAAGGACCAAGAAAACTAATAATTGTAAAGGGATAATAACATCTGACTCAACTTATACAACACTTGTTTCAGTCTCGCGTGGCACTCATCATAAGCCCATCAAGCACAAAGCCGCACCGCTTACTTACAGGACGAATGATTAATCCACACTAAGCAAAGAAACTTTCGGCAGAATCGATTGGTCAAATCATCGCAACACCACAGCTGCCCACCACGACACCGAGTCCAAAGGCGCTCAATGAAATCCCAGTGGCTCCCCATGGGTCGGCATCTACATTCACATTCCCCTTGCCGCTTCCACCTTTGACAACGATGCATGTTGTTGGCGGTCTGGTGAGCCTGTGATGTTGTTGAAAACCCTCCCATAAACAGCACTGAGGGTGGTGGAGGCAGAGGAGCGAGTGTTGGTCAGTAATACTCCTCATCAACAACACCCACCATCCTTGAGAGGCTTCAAAGTCAACAACAAAGTACTGTCCTGACAAGATCCATGTGCAATGTGCAAGCATCGAAGGCGAAATTGACGCCTAGTGCTGTTCACCAATGACTTCACACGTATCACAAAATACTTCAGAAGAAAAATAAACTCACGCCATACTTTGGGCCTACAACGACTTTAGCACCAAGTACAGCCAAATGCTGCGTGGATTTTCGACATTTCAACAGCAAATAAGACCTCACTCGATATAATCCCTCCTTTGTGAAACAATCCACCATATAACAAGCCACTGGGGCAATCTAAATCAATCCCTTCCACAAATGGTCAGCACAACAAGCAAACGTGAGTGCAGTCTATATTTAGCAAGCATTGTCCAATTCCCCTTTGTGAAACCCATCCAATAAAAAACCTTGCACACACAGATGTGCATTTCGAAGTCATTGCATACATGCACATGACTATCAATAAATGTTTTATGCATTAAAATTGACGACATGGAAAATAACATAAAAGTGCATTTCCGTATGTAATGAAGAAAAGACAAACAAATAGCAAGACAAAAAACATGCATCTTAGGTTTCGAAGGCAAAACAACACTAATTCAGCCAAAGAAACTCAATTTCCTTACTTCGAGATTGGCAAAACTCACCATCCTTTCCGAATGGGACAATAAGCTTTCCTGTCATACCAGCTCCAACCTCACAACCGCCTCGTCACTTTAACCATCGACCATGCAATCATCCAACGCCTGCGCCGAACGAGGTAAAACCTATCGAGATGCCATCAAACACCCCGATATTATCCATGACATAATCCACATCGCAGAACCAAGGGGACACCTCCACAGGTGACTCGCAAATCTCGCACTGTCTAACATTTCACAGATTTCCTGAATGCCGACCCGCCACCACTGCAAGTTCGTGGCACTTACAATGTAAAAAGAAAAGCCTGGAGTGAATTTCAACGCACTGCAAGGCTAAAACACACAAAAGTAACAAAAGTGCTTCAAGAAACAAACATCCAGGACGCCTACAAGGTGCGATGTACACATTAATGCAAACTGTTACGGGTGTCCGAGTAACCCTTCTTTCGCTTCCGGATCTACCTCAAAGACCGACTCATATCAAAGCTAAACGAAAGACTCAATGACTATTTAGACCCTACATAACACGTTCCGCAAAGATATAGCAGCATAAAGGCAAAGTCAAAAGGTTGCCAAGCGATCAAGCTGCAGAAATCCAAGCCCCGATTTCTGCTCTACAAACACGAATATTATGGTAAGGAGAACAACCCACACTTCACCAAGCGTTGAGCACGAAAGGACATGTTAAAACCTAAACAAAGATGATAAAAGCTGCATAGAACAGAAGAAAAGGCAGGATATGCATTCAGTGCTATTAGGCGATACCTGCATTATTAGCATATGATGCTCCAATAGAAAGACACATTTGCGCAGTGAGGGTTAAAGCATTGTTCTTATCAGGCACACCAAAGCGTGCAGTTAAGTTTCCTAAAGTTTTTCCAAACAAAGAATATCAATCCAAACAATAAGCGAACGGAGCAACACAAGAGAAAACACGAAACTGAAACTCGAACTAGGCGCGCAAAATGTAGCCAACGAAAACATAAAGGGATTTAGGCAACGTCTTTGAAATTTCTAAAAATTGTTTTGACATACTAGTTTAGGCCTTTTTTACGCATATATGTGGAAAACACTGCACTCAGAGGAATAAAAAATACAAAAAGCTTTTTTGCAAAAATCTAAAACGTTAAAAAGAGGAACAGGTGTTTGACTAACGAATTAACGCCAAAATATTAGAAAACATTTTCATACTAGGATTAAGCGTTTGGTGTGACGTCTGACACTAGATACCCAAAAATTCAAAAAATTCTTTAGACTAAAGCAACGCATATGCTTAATTTCAGCATCCCGAATCTTCCTTTAAGGTATTAGCATATGATGCTCCAATAGAAAGACACACTTGCGCAGTGAGGGTTAAAAGTATTGTTCTTATCGGGCACACCAAAGCGTGCAGTTAAGTTTCCTAAAGTTTTTCCAAACAAAGAATATCAATCCAAACAATAAGCGAACGGAGCAACACAAGAGAAAACACGAAACTAAAACTCGAACTAGGCGCGCAAAATGCAGTCAACGAAAACATAAAGGGATCTAGGCAACGTCTTTAAAATTTCTAAAAATCATTTTGACATGCTATTTTAGGCCTTTTTTACGCATATATGTGAAAAACACTGCACTGGAAGAAAAAAAATACAANTTTTTTACGCATATATGTGGAAAACACTGCACTCAGAGGAACAAAAAATACAAAAAGCTTTTTTGCAAAAATCTAAAACGTTAAAAAGAGGAACAGGTGTTTGACTAACGAATTAACGCCAAAATATTAAAAAACATTTTTATACTGTGATTAAGCGTTTGGTGTGACGTCTGACATTTGATACCCAAAAATTCAAAACATTCTTTAGACTAAAGCAACGCATATGCTCAATTTCAGCATCCCGAATCTTCCTTTAAGGTGAAATAAGTCATAGTATGTGGCGTCCCGAGGCTCTCTTTTAGGTAAAAGAAGGCATAGTACTGGGGGTAGAATACATGTATTCTGGAAACAGAGGACTTGGGGGCTTTTGGCCCGGCCCAAAGACCGAACAACCGGCTCAGTACAATATGGCCACCCAAGTCACCGAAACCGGCAGTTCGAACAAACAAAGCATTACACAGCCCCTCTCTTCTTTCGAGCGTCGTCCCCGACGCTCCCCTTGCTCAGCATCTCGTGTCAGCCATCACAACGTAATCAGTGCTGCGAGAAGCACCCACGAGCTAATCGTCCCAGTCGTCGAGATTCCAACGCATGTGTTCCTGTAGCGCCATCAATTCCGCGTAGCACTCAGTGCAGCAAATGCGCGCTTCTTGGCCGTCCCCTCTCACGACAATGTGATCCAATGAAAGATGGAGGTACGAATCCAAGTTTTCGGATGGGTCGAGACACACACAACACATATTGCGATTCCAGGCTTCATTGATACCGTAGAAGAAACGCAAGGGCATCGCAGAAACCCGAGCAAATATGGCGGTCGGGCCTCATAGGAACAAAATGCGTGCAATCCAAGTGTGCAAAGCATAAAACGATGCTATCCAATGGCATCCTGCACATTCTACATCTGAGAATAGGAGAGAGAGAGCTTACGGAGGATGCTTGACCACAACGTCGCAGGTCTCTCTTGGCAGTTCCACTGGACTTGGCGTTCACGGCTAGTGTCGCTTCAGTTGTTAGTAGCTTTTCTGTCGAACACGAGGGCGAGGCAGGTGCCGAAGCTGGACGTCGATCCCAGCCCTTCTGCTACGAGATACCAGAGGTTCTCTCATCCATCGCACATGCACTTCTTTCACACCGCCAAAATTTGCTAGAAGCGGTATGGAGCAGGATAAAATCCATCGAAATCGGGTCCGCTTTCCGCTGCCACCAATGTAGCGTCCCGAGACTCCCTTTGAGGTAAAAGAAGGCGTAATACTGGGAGTAGAATACATGTATTCTGGAAACAGAGGGCTTGGGGGCCTTTGGCACGGCCCGGAGTTCGACCAACCGGCTAGTGCAATGTGGTCACCCAGTTGACCGAAGGTAGCAGTTTGAACAAACAAATTATTACATCGATCTTTGACATTTTAATGCGTATGCGTTACGACACTATAAATTTCGCAAGGATTCATGTGGCGTCTTGAGACTTACTCTGGGATAAAAGGAGGCGTAGTATTAAGGTAGAATGCACACTCTGGAAACAGAGGGAATGGGAGCTACCGACGCGGCGCCGAGGACAGCCAACCGACTAGCACGTTATGACCATCAAGTGACCAAAACCGGCAGTTCGAACAAAGAAGTATTGCACTTCCACATACATTATTTGAGTGAAATTAATTTGCTGTTTTCAATGAACAATGGCATAGCAAGGTGTAGCGTCCCGAGAATTCCTTTGAGGTAAAAGAAGGCTTAGTACTAGGGCAGAATATGTATCCTGGACTAGAGGGCTTGGGGGCCGTTAATGCGGCCCGGAGGCCGGCCAACCGGCTAGTACAATATGACCACCCAAGTCACCGAAACCGGCAGTTCAAACAAACAAAGTATTACTCAAGGAGTAATAAATAGTTACGGATATTTTCCAAAGTCATCTGCAAATAATTAGCACAGCTTTATTGATTAATAAAGGACTAAAAAGGCAAAATAGACTTCAAAAACCTAGTAATAAGATGAATTAAGCGCAGTCAAATAGTGATAACCGCCCTGTTGAGGGTCACCACAGGACAAGGCGGATTGTTGACCATTGGATGTGTTGATCGACTGGCTGTCAGCTGTGTGTTGGTTTGCCTTAATGTCCTGCCGGGTGTAAGAGCTGCAGTGTTGGCACACAGTGGTGTTATGGCGCTCAGAATTACGTCAGGCGAAATAAGGTGGAGTACTGTGTTCTCTCTTCCCACATTACTCGGGATTGCACGTTGCATCCGCCGCTTGGTAGTTGGGTGGTTTGTTATGGTACAAGAATCAGGCTCAACCCGTTGGACGTTGGGGAGATAAATCTGCGTTGATTGTATTGTGAGGAGCCTCTGCCTCTGCTTTGGGCAGAGCTGACACAATCGCTTTATGTGAGGCAAATTCGTGAAGAGCTTTTGAGATGTTGAGCGGTGAATAACTGCGAGGGCGTAAAAGGATGGAGGAATCTTTCATCTCCTACTTCTCTGTCGGACTACCTGTTCGTTATTGAAACGTTGCCACGGGAAAGTAGGCACCTCAAAATAGCTGAACACATTTGATTTACTGCTCAAATTTCCCTTGCACTTCCCTTTTGCTACACTAACAACACCCCGCTGGTTCTGTGGCCTGTGGGGCTGACGTGATGCGGCCAATATTCTCAACAAGGCCTAGCTCTCAACAAAACAGAAAATTGGAAAATGCTATGGCCATTCACGATTACGCACATCACAATAAAGTCAGAATGGAAAGAAATGACCCACATCACTTCCAAAAGACGACATTCTCCACATTTCCTCGCCCTAATCTTAGTTTGCAACACTCTTTGTCCCTACACGAATCACAAACGTGGCCAACCATTGCGAAGCAGCAGGTGTGCATCCGAGGCTAAGTTATATATGACGCCGATCCCCAATGCCAACCGGGCACATTGCCCATCTTTCCACCCACCCTGGCATCCGCAAGCTAGCTATCGCCCTTACCCCATCCACTGACTCATTCAACCACACCAAGGGTAATTGTCATGCAACAACTCAACAAAACTGCCCTCTCCCAACAAAAAATCACGAATAACCACTCCCATTACCGCCAAATGCCATGCAGTCGGGTCTGAAGCCGGCTACATCCACGAATGACACTCCATAATCTTGAAGTCAATGAAAACACCATAAGAGTCAACAGCAGTGCATTGAAAAGAAGGCATTGTGGCATAAAATGTTGAGTATTACATCATAGGACAAACTCTGTCGAAAACAAGTCAATGTACCGTTGGATGAGACTTCGTCCACGACTACCATTGAAGTGGTAGAACAGACCCATTCGAGAGAAGGATGAGCAACAGTAGCGCAGCCAATGCGTCAGGACCCATTCCACTCCCTGTGATCGGTGAGCAGGAATAGACACGCTTGCAATTTACTTCAGCGCGAACCGACACCCCATGAACCGACCTCCCATCGCATCACAAACACAAGGAAATCAAAAGCAGCGACGCGGCACCCACACTCGCATCCCCTTCTCCCAAGGCAAATTCGACTCCAATGCCGGCTGTCTGCAAAATACTCAAACTTTAGTTAAAT